>CAHIKZ030000424.1:835000-845000 GCA_903632075.3 Acanthosepion pharaonis | reverse complement strand
AGATCTCTCTGTACAAGACTGAGCAAGAATCTAATATAAAAGGCTCAAACACTAATGCATATACACAAATATATATATATATATATATATATATATATATATATATATATATATATATATATTAAAATGGAAAAAGTTCGATAATTATTGTAAGATATTTTATTGTTATACATTATTTATATAGACAAATATTTTCAAAGTAAATGCTCTGTTCGTAATAAACAGTATTAACAATATTTACCGGCCTGAACATCCGAGAAATTTTCATGGCCAGTTCACTAGTGTGATCCCATGTAGTGAAATCTAGGTATGTAGTACCTGGCTCATTAGGATTTATTTATTTTACCTTTGCTCTACTTAGCGTATTGAGCACTACTCGTTTTAACTTATTACTCGCTGTTTTTTTTGTTTTTGTTTTTTTTTTGTCTTTGTACCTTGTCTTAAGGTACTGAACGATTTCTTTCGCCCAGTTCGGAAGTTTCTAGTGCTTTTCTTTTCCATTTTTCCTCTGGATGATAATTTATCTGAAAATTGTGCTATCCAGGTTTTTTCACTCACCAAGTTTAAATAGATTTACTTCCTACATATATATATATATATATATATATATATATATATATATATATATATATATATAGTTGTATATTTAGGCAGCAATCCTTCCTTTATGCATGCTTCATTAAAACGACAGACAAGGTACTACGGTTGAACTTTTTATTTAATTTTTCTTGTGTTCTGACAAGAGCTTTCTTTTCTGGACAAAGTGTGTGTAAGAACTGTCCAAATGTTTTATATTTCCGAGCGCTTTCGGCTATACCTTTAGCCATTATCAAGGATGATTCGATTTTTCAGCTTAATTGAGTGTGTGCGTTCTGTGTATGTCTTAGTGTGTGGTAGGGATGTTTTTAATTTCCGAATACGGTTAGCACATTGTGGTTTTGTTCGTAGTTAATATTAACCACACATTAAGACATACACAGAATGCACACACTCAAGTAAGCTGAAAAATCGAATCATCCTTGATAATGGCTAAAGGTATAGCCGAAAGCGCTCGGAAATATAAAACATTTGGACAGTTCTCATACACCCTTTGTCCAGAAAAGTAATTTCTTGTCAGAACAGAAGAAAATTAAATAAAATGCTCAACCGTAGTATCTTGTCTGTCGTTTTAATGAAACATTCATATATATATATATATATATATATATATATATATATATATATATATATATATATATATATATATTTTTTTTTTTTTCTGTGTTAGTTTCTTTATATGTTTCTTTCTCCGCATGTTCAAACAGTGTCTCTCTCTGTCAATAAATAATATCTGTCTGTCTGTGTGTTACTTTCAAACATGTCGTATTTATTTGATTGGCAGCCCATTTACCGGTACATAAGTTAAATCTGTTTAACTTATCAATATGTCTGTCTGTTTGTCCTTCTATCGTCCTGTACATATGTTCAGTCCCTCTCTCTCTCTCCATCTCACTCCCTCTTTCTTTCTATTCTTTCTCTACCCCTCCAGACGTAGTCTTTATCTCAGTCTAGATAAACTTCTCTCTCTCTCTCTCTCTCTCTTCCTTGTTTTAACTATTTACTTTTTTTTTTTTTTAACTGTCTTCTAGTAACGATGTCCTGAAATGGTGGCCGGGGGCTTTACCAAGTCGGTTAACCAATGATCGAAAGAAAAATACAAGATTCCTTACCAACAACTAAGGTTCATACAATTGGAATTTTCACAGTAATATAAAGAAACAGTAATTGAATAAAATGTTCTCAACTTCCTTCGCAATTCTTTTCAAAGCTCTCGGTGATAGACTTGAATGTCTACGACTATTAAATGGCGGCTGAAATATTTATTCACGCCGGGCCTGAGATCATTTTCTGCTTTCAAAATCTGATTTGAAAACAAGTCTGAACAGATGATTTTTTTTTTCGGTTGGGTGTGGATAGAGTTGAGGAAATAGGAAAACTATTAGGGTTATCTAGTGTTGTCCAGATTTAAATAGCTTCCAATACTTCTATGTGCCATGTCCACACCTCATATGGTTCAGTTTTTCTACTTTTGCTAAGGCTACCCATTCGCAAAAGCTCTCCAGTTAAGGCATTCGCTGCCTATCCTTATCTCTCTTGCGATCACTCTACCCCGTGAGTGTTAAGTTTTTCAAGCCCCTTTTCCTCATTATGCGTCTAAGGAATTTCAGCTGATTTTTCTGATTCTAATTGTTCTTTCTGTTGCCATTTTCTTCAAGAGATTTTAGTAGCTTACTCGCTCCGTCTATAGAATTCTTAGTATCCGTCTGTAGAGCCACGTTTCTGCTTCCTCTAGTCTTTTTCCCTCATCCATGGTGATATTGTCCAATATTCACTAGCATATAAGAGGAGGTATATCACATAGGAATACAGTCTTCTTTTCTTTGTTTCTAATGAATTTTTTTCTGTTTCTTGCTTAACTTTTGGAATGCTTCTTTCGCTATGTGTGTTCGGATCTCGGTGTAACATTTGCCATCCCCTATTAAAACACTTCCCAGATATATAAACTTCTGCATTTGCTTGATTTTTTTTTTTTATCTCCAATTCATAACTAGCATATTTGGCTATTTTTCTTTTACTGATGAACCTATTTACTGTCTTCTTGCAATTGATAGTTAGTCCTTTTTTCAGGCTTTCTTTTATTATCTTTTCTAGGGTATCCTTATCTCTTTTGCGATCACTATACCCCGTGAGTGTTAAGTTTCTCAAGCCCCCTTTCCTCATTATGCGTCTGAGGAATTTCAGCTGTTTTTTCTCCTGATTCTTATTGTTCTTTCTGTTGCCATTTTCTTTAAGAGATTTTAGTTGCTTACTCGCTCCGTCCATGGAATTCTTAGTATCCTTCTGTAGAACCAGATTTCTGCCGCCTCTAGTTGTTTTTTTATGATCTGTGGAGAGATTTTCCAGTATTCATTGTCAAGAGGATGGATATCATATAGCAATCCAGGACTCTTTTCTTTGTTTCTAATGATGTTTTTCCTTTTTTTCAGCATCTTTCTTAGGCTTTGGAAGGCATCTTTCGCTAGTCCAATGCATGTTCAGATTTCGTTATCACATTTTCCATCCTCTGTTAAAACACTTCACAGATATTGAAACTTCTGCACCTGCTTAATGTTGGCCTCTATAATTCGTAACTCGCATCTAGGGCTTTTTTTTTTCTTACTGGTGACCATACTTTCTGTATTCTTGTAGTTGATGGTGAGTCCTTTTTTTTTCTTTTTATTACACTGTCAAGAAGGACCTGTGGATTCCTTTCCGGGTCGGCCATCTTAATTTGTTCAAATTACTCTAACCGGTGGTAATGGGCATATTTTCTGTCTTTTTTCAGTCGAATATTCAGAGATGGAGTAATGGATAGTGGCTCGAACTGAGGAATCGGAGAGCCGAGTTCGAATCCATTACATTCACTTACGTGCTAATATGCTTGGGAAAGGTATGAATCCTCTTCTTCTCCCTGCCAGGTTTGGATAAATAGCAGGAAAAACCGGGTTCTATAGCCTTGAATGGCAACTGGTCTACCGCAGAAAGAAAAAAAATTCTGCCTCGTCAGTCATGTATCAAAAGATACATGATCGCCTAAATGTGCATCACGCATGGCAAATAACAGACTGACTGACTTTCCAGTGAGAAAGGTATGAATCCAATTCTTCTCGTTCCAGCTATGGGTAAATAAGACAGACTTGTGTGGCAACTGGTCTACCGCAGAAAGAAAAAAATCTGCCTCGTCAGTCATGTATCAAAAGATACATGATCGTCTAAACGTATATCATGCATGGCACATAACTTATTGGAGATGCAAACAGCGTAACTGTAGAAAATAGAATCGGTGAGTAGATTTCAAATCCTAGATTAGTTTCTGGATTTTTATCATTATCTGTATTTACATTATTTACATTCGGACTATTATCCTTATCTTTGTTATTGTTATCACGCCATAGAGAAATGTCCCTCTCCCCCATCAGTATGGTTGATGTTCGTCTCCGCGACAAGTGACTCATTGCGCCTTCTTGGCTTCACATTTTCAACTAACTTGAAATGGAACAACTACATTGAATCTATAGCTGCATCTACTGCAAGGAAAGTTGGTTCACTGTGTCATGCCAGAAGGTATTTCTCGTCAGAGTCCGTCTTACACGTCTACAAATCTACCATTCGTCCTTGCATTGAATATTGTTGCCATAACTGGTCTGGTGCCCCTGTTGTTTATCTCGATTTTCTCGACAAAATCCAAAGAAGGATCTGTAATATAATCCGTCCTGAATTGGCTTCTCGGCTTCAGACAATTTCTCGCGGATATAATATGGCTTCCCTCTGTCTTTTCTACTTCCAAGTGTGCTGGTCAAACTCTTTGCCTTCGGGCAGAGAGGATCCCCAGAGGAGGCTATGTCGAAGGAGGAGCTATTTCGTCTGGGGAAACATCTACCCGATCCCGTGTTTAACAGGGTCTACGGGGAATTTTGGGCCGAGCCTAAGGACTCGGATACCCCACACTAAACTTCGGCCTTGTGCCCCATCTGACCACGTGGGGCGGTTAATGAATACCTCCCTCTGTCTTTTCTACAAATATTTTCATGGTAACAGTTCTGACGAGCTAACTTCCCTGGTGCCCAGACTATATGAATTTACCTGTACTACTAGATTGGCATTTAGGTCCCACCCATTTACTGTTGAAATAGTTAAATGTAAACGCTAACAGTTTCTTTCTTCGTACTTCCCGACATTGGAACCCCCTTTTTCTTACTTGATTCCCTGATAATTAGGATCTTCAAAAATCTAAATGCCACATCAATCGCCATCTGTTGTTTTGATCCCTCTCCTTTTTTCATTTCTTCAGTCCCCCCCTACACCCACGCTTTTTTCTCACTTTCATTCTCTGTAACCCCTCCTCGCGTTCTAGTGGCACTCCCGCCTTACCTGGGGTGAAACCCTTAAAAAAAAAAAATAAATAAATAAACTTTAGTATAGAATAAAACGGAAATTTTATTGTTTTATTCATTTCTTTATTTTTCCAGTTTTAACTGGAAAATTCTATTTTCTCAGGTAAGACAAGTGCCTTCAGCTACTTGGCATCCTGAGCTACTACCTGTCTCTCTGGTATTATAAGCTACAGAAAATTTTGCATTGCTTCATACCTATGCCACCTGGCGACAACCGCCCAACTCTTCCTATATCATTTGATTTTCCAACATGTCTGGAAATTGTAAATTATCATTATCAGTTCCCTAACTGGGTGGGGTCTCTACACAAAGCTCAGCACCTGACCAGTTCCTTCTACATATCTGAAGGTTGAAGACTGGAGAGGTATTTATTCATGTATGGCGACCCTGGGGAAAGTAGACCTGTTGGAGCCAATATCCTTCAAACTGAAGGCTTACCTTGGCCATAATATGTGGTAGTTGTTTCCATTGGCCTTCTTCTCCTCAATGATTTGATTCTGATAAGAGTTATTCAAATAAATGATATATTAATTTCAAACTGAACCCTTAATCCGAACCCCTACAATAGACTGCGCTCATTCTGCACACATGGACACACAATATCAAAACATATCCTTGAGCATGGACAGCAGAATTAAATTAATCTATTCCAGGAATTTCAATAAATGTTCAGTTTGAAATTAATAAACTGGTCACCACCCAAAGCTAAAGAATCCAGTCTACCTTGATATTCAATCTATAGCTGGGGAGAGAAGAGATGGCTTCATGCATTTCCCAAGAGCATTTGAGTGAAAGTGAGTGCAATCATCATCATCAGTTCAATCTTCGGATGTAGCCAAAGGGTAGCTTCACAGTTGAGCACCTGACAGATAGCCTCTGCCTATCTGGGTTGAAAATCAGAAATGTATTCAATCATGCTTTTCCAAAAGGCATTTGTGTGAAAGTGAATGCAATATTTCCTGGGTAGCAGATCTTGTGCAGCGCATCCCTCTAAAGGTCAAACCACAACCAATGTCCCCCAACTTGAAAACCTGCCTTGGTTACGGACACATGGCGGTTGATTCCATTGGAGGAGCCCAATGAACATCTCCTCACTGATTTGATTGTGATAAGAGTTATCCAAATAGTGTATTAATTTCAAACTGAACTCTTAATCCAAACCCCGGGAATAGATTGCGCTCATTCTGCACTCATGGACACCCAGAAGAAAAACATATCCTTGAGCATGGACAACAGAATGTCAATGATCTATTCCAGGAATTTCGATAAGCGTTCAGTTTGAAATTAATACATTAATTATTTGGATAACTTATCAGAATCAAATCATTGCATAGGAACTTTGCTTGGGGTGAAATGCTTTAAAAAACAAACTTCCAAGCGCCTGTTGATCCGGCTAACTTTCATTAAATTTCGATTCGAACCATTTATTTAATCTATGAATGTAGATTGCCCGCGTCCCGCTGTTTTCGTCTAGGAATATCTCGTCTTTCTCTTGTTTCTTACTGTTCGCAGTTTCTACTGCGGCCAAGTCTTCACTATCCGGGCCAAGGATTGAAGTTACGATTACTATGTCACCAAATTTAGGAGTCAATGTGCTATTGCCTAATCACAACAATAACGGCAACTTAATGTATATAAGCATTTAAACATGGTCGTGGCAACCTGCTGAATTTCATTTCATACATTAGTATGTAAAAGAACGATAAATTTAGTAACTCTGACATATTTGTTGGCGCCAGACTAGCAGCTGTGTGTATTTTCAAAACTTCTTATTCACGGGGAGTTTCCACTCATCACTGTATTTAGGGCTTACAGAGATTTTCCAGAAAAAGAAAAAGGAATCCAATGAACGGTAATTTTGTGGGTAGAAATGCCTTCCTGATGAAAGAGGTCGGAGGAGAATGGTCATAGAAGTTCAAATCTGATAGAAAGAATAGCTGAAATAACAACTCTTTACAAGAAAACTATCGAGAATAGCAAAATACGTTGGAACTTGGAACAGATGGACAGCAGCAGTAGAGGAACACCCCGAATGAAATTCCTGTCAGATAAGGAGAAAGGGCACAAAAATTGGACAATAGAAGTTTGGAAAATGATGCTGTTGCATCCATGAATATGACTATTGGTGAATTACCACCCTTGCTTGAAAAAAAATCTAATTAAAATGTATACCTTTTTTGCTAATGTACTCTCGAGTTATTACCTCCTAATTTTCGAAACAGCTGCTAGGGGACGCTTTCCGGACTATAAATACTCGGTGATATCTTTTTTCGCCCCCTTCTTACTTTTGCCGCTTATACGGCAACATGTAAATCTCTCGCGGAAGATCGCACTCCCTTTTTGGAAAACGCAAGAACAATACACACACACGCACACACGCACACACACACACACACACAAATGCACACACACACACGTACGTACGCATATTCACTTACAAGACATACTTTGGACCATTAGGTTTTCACATTCATTTTACACACATATCTTTGTCACTTGTAATCCTGTTGTTCATACATTATTATTTGTTTGTGTATATATATATTGGTTCTTGTCGCTTCTCTACATTTCTTTACGTGGACTCATATGCCGTGCCTGGTTGTAGGTATTTCAGGAGGCACACGTCTTTATCTCTCAAAGCGTACACCGGCCCGCAACAATGCCTGGTCGGAAGAGTTTCGATTTCGATTTGGATGGTAAGGACAGAATTTGGTATCAACAAAACGGAAGTATGAGATCTCCACAGCCTTGTATCAAATATTTCAGGCTGATGGTATGATAGTGTAATGGAATGGAGAATATACATTGACATACATTTTATTGGTATACATTGGGATTCTTGATACCAATAAAAGATCCTTTAACCATCGCAGATATTCTTCCGGATTTTGGATGAACACATACCTCAGTTTAGGATTACTATGCATTCAGCAAGACAACGTAAAGTAAGTAGCTGACTCTCAGTAAAAACCTGACTCCCCATGATACCTTCTACTTTTATTAGAGCCAGATCAGGTCGAAAATGGAATACTCTTGCGATATTAGGGCAAGAGCTGCCCAGAGCCCACTTTCCAGTCTTCAAAAGCGTCTCCGAGTCCTTGTTGGAGAAAAATTATTTCATCACTCCAACTTTTTTCTCTATTTCGCACAGGCAGGATGTGGCGGGTCTCTCACAGCTCTATCGCTACTATCATGCAAAGTGTTCGGACGAACTGCATCTGCTGGTCCCACCTGGTCTGACCTACACGGCTAGGACCCAACCATACCACGTACATACTAACAAACCACCCTTATTCCCTTCGTATTCCATCGGTGAGAAGTGAGTTTCACTCCAACAGCTTTTTCCCGCGAAACGCTGCTCTGTGGAACTGACTGCGAGTCTTATGTGGTCACGACTAGAGTCAACCATTATCTTTCCCTTCTATTCATATAAACTACTCCTAATGTAGCCTCCTACCCCTAGTGACCCCCGGGCCTTGTAAAAGGTGAAACTTACTGTAAAAACCTACCTTGGAAACTGCTTGGACGAATTGCATCTCCTGGCTTCATCAGGTCTGACCTTCATGGCTAGGACCCAACATGACATTTACATAGTAAGAAACCACCCACATTCTCTCTGTATTCCATTGGTGAGAAGTAAGTTTCACTCAAACAGCTTTTTCCTGCGAACCACTGCCCTATAGAACTGACTCCCAACAGGATGTTTCCACTGGTCAATACAATCTTAACCTGTTTACAAATAGAGTCAACCATTATCTTTCCCTCCTATCCATATAAACTACCCTTAATGTAGCCCCTTAACCCTAGTGACCCCAAGGCCTTGTAAAATTTGAAACATACTGTAAAACCTACCTTGGAAAGTGCTCAGACGAACTGCATCTCCTGGCTCCATCAGGTCTGACCTTCACAGCTAGAGCCCACCATGTTATTTACGTAGTAACAAACCACCAACATTACCTCTGTATTCCATCGTCGAGAAGTAAGTTTCACTCGAACAGTTTCTTCCTCTGAACCACTGCCCTATAGAACCAGCTCCCAACAGGATGTGTCCCCGAATCAATACAATCTTAACCTGTTCACGACTAGATTCAACCATTATTTTTCCCTCCTATCCATATAAGCTACCCCTAATGTAACCCTCTACCTTGAGTGGCCTCCAGACCTCGTACAGGATGAAACTTACGGTAAAAACCTACCTTAGAAAGTACTCGAACGAACTGCATCTCCTGGTTCCACGAGGTCTGACCTATACGGCTAGGACCCTCCATGCCACTTACATACTATCAAACCAGCCTTATTCCCCCCGTATTCCACTCGAACAGCTTTTTCCCGCGAAACGCTGCTCTGTGGAACCGACTCCCAAGAGGATGTTTCCCCGATCACTACAATCTGAACTAGCTCAAGCCTAGAGTTATATACCTTTCTTATCCATGTAAACTACCCCTTAACGTAACCTCCTACCTCTAGTGACCCCTGGGCCTTGTACTGGGTGAAACTTACTGTAAAAATCTACCTTGAGACGAACTGCATCTCCTGGTAACACCACGTCTTACCTTCACGGCTAGGACTCGCCATGTCACTTACTTAGTAGCAAACAGCCACATTCCCTTCGTATTCCATTAGCGAGAAGTAAATTCCACTCAAACAGCTTCTTCCCGCGAAACACTGCTCTGTGGAACCGACTCCCAAGAGGGTGTTTCCCCGATCACTACAATCTTAACCTGTTCAAGTGTAGACTTAACCGTTATTTCCCCCCTCCTAGCCATATAAACTACCACTTAACGTAACCCTCTACGTTGAGAAGCCTTGAAAAAAAACAAATAGAAAATAGTGACAGATTTGTTCATGGAGCAAAACAATGAGTTTTAGTGTTAAAGTCTTCCCGACAATCACCGGATCTCAATCCTACAGAGCATCTTTGGGGTTACGGTGGAAAAGGAAATTCCAACCCTGAGAGGAAAAAAGCAACAAATCCAGAAGAAACGCTGAATGTCATAATAACGACCAAAATTTAGGGTATGCAAATT
>CAHIKZ030000424.1:762500-832500 GCA_903632075.3 Acanthosepion pharaonis | reverse complement strand
CCATATCTATCCAATCATTGGTAGCGACTGCGTATTCTATGCAAGATATATCGATGATATATTCGTTGTATACACGGATAGTGATGACAAACTTACCCAATTCCTTATGACCCTAAACACAGTGCACGACTCAATTAAGTTTGACTATGAAAAATCCACAACATCAGTAACATTTTTAGACACCCGCATTTACATAGATGAAAACAGGAAACTGCAAACGACACTACACACTAAAATCACCGACACCCACAACTATCTACACTTTAAGTCTTCCCACCCTAAACACCTCAAAGAGAACCTTCCCTCTTCACAAGCACTTACACTCAGAAGGATATGTTCCAACAATGAAGAATTAAATAAACACATTGAAAATCTGGAGCATCAATTCACAACACGTGGCTATAAACAACACCTAATCAGGGAACAAATAAATAAAGCAATTTCCACACCTAGAGAAGACACCCTAATATACAAGATTAAAATAAATCTAGCTGCATCCCTCTAGTAACCACTTTCAATCCCACTCTGCCTCCACTATCCCAAATAATCAAACGTCGCTGGGAAATACTACATCTCAAACCAGACCTAAAAACTGCTTAAGGAACCCGGCCTTCTTGCATATCGTAGACCTAAGAACCTAAAAAGAAATCATAGGTAGTAACCACATTTCAGGGGACAAGATAATCCGTAAGGAACTGAGAACAAAAACAACAGGATTTTCCCCAACCATGTAACAACAAAAGAAGTTTATGTTGCAACCATATTAAAAAACACGAATTCATTCACTAGCTCAATCACTAAATCTACTTTCAAAATCTACCACGATTCTAACTGTAGAAGTCAAAACATAATTTACCTCCTAGAATGCACACTATGCCAGAAACAATATGTAGGAAAATCTGAATGACCCTTTCACTACAGAATTAATAATTATCGTAAGCGAATTAAATCGACTCCCTATGAACAGTTATTACCTGTCGAAAAACATTTCCGCCTAGAAAAACACGATTTCAAAACCCATGCCAGATTCACTATAATTGAGAGAATAGAAAAGTTCAGAGCAGATAACATTAGAAAGATTTTAGAGTCCCATGAAAATAAGTGGATACAACGTCTAAAAACACAATACCCAGCCGGGCTAAACCATAAATTTAACAATATATAATAGTAACAATATATAACTCAACAAATCAAAACCTACCCACATTTCTCACCCACACAAGACAGACATGCTTTACGGAGGAATGGAGGCCTCACACTTATACACTCACCCACACGATTATACACACGTACACACACCATACTCACTCACTCCCCTAATGAGCCAAATGATAACACACACCTACAGCAATACACACACGCTTACATATCATACTCACTCACTCCCCTAAGAACCAAATAACACACACAAAAACACTAAACAGAGACACATCCCCTCACCAGGTCCAATAAAACTGTCAAACTGACCAGAGAATTCAGGATAAAATGTATCTATCCAGTTTTTATCTCAAATAACAACTTAAAGAGACTGTTTGACCAACACAAGGAATGTTAAAAGATTCATGTGAAAAAGATAAAAAAATAAAAAAACAAATGAAAACTACAGACAAAAGTTCATTTTCTCCAACAAAAGACATTCATTTCTGTAGTTCACTGCCAACAGCAAGCAGAAATATTTCTCCTCCCGATGATGGCCATTTCGGTCGAAACTAGTCGAGGAATCTAAATGGAATAATAATAATAAAAAAACGAAAGAATATTAATCTACAACTCAGTGTGTCTAATGATTTTAAATTTTAAATTTTTATTTTCTTATTGTTCAAAATATATATATATATATATATATATATATATATATATATATATATATTAAATATAAATTAAAGTTCATGCCGATTTTAGTCGTCCATATTCCAACAGGTTAGAACACGTCAAATTCATCGACAGATATATTCTTACATTTCCTATTAGAGAACACTTCAAACAATCTCTTGAGAGAGGAAGTTTAAAATTCCTTAATTCATGTCACTTTTGCGACCCTATGAAAATGGAAGAGTACAAAGTGCGTTTTAGAAACTTGATATTTTTTTTTTACCGTAATGGCAAAACTTATTTTTAATCTGGAATTTTCATTACTTCAAATGTTATCATTTTACGCCGTATCAAAATGCCAGAAAATCCATTTTCTTTTAATTCGCAGGCTGAGAAACGTTTTTGTTTAATCAATAAAATTAGGGCGTCTGTTTAAATACATACACACACACACACACACACACACACACATATATATATATATATATATATATATATATATATATTGCTGTTCGGAAAGTTCATGCCGATTGTTATTTGTTTATTTTCCAACACGTTTGAACACGTTAAATTTATCGACAGACATAATGTGCTTACATTTCCGTTTAGAGCACACTTCTAAATTTTAAGTTTAATATTGAATTAAAATTTACGACTTAAGTCGAGTTTCAAAACATAGTAATTTCTGTGTTGCAATGGAATCATATTTTAAAAAAAAAAAATAATTATAATTTTAACTCTACTTGTATGAAGCACTGTTTTTTAAAAATAAAAACATAAATACTACAAAAACTTTGGATCATTAACTGTTCTTTCCTATTACATCAATATACACACACATTATATATATATATATATATATATATATATATATATATATATATATATATATATAATTGTTCGACTGACAAGGTCTGTCTATTTAATTTTTTAATATATTTTTTCATTTCCAGAATGACATGTATATTGGTATTAAAATTATGAATAAACCATCCAAAGTGCATGTTTTTTCAGGTTTTGTACAAGTACTTTCAACTATCTCAGTCATTATCAAGAACTAAGTATGATAAACAATATTTTATACATACACGCGTGTGTGCGTAAAGCGCAAACATGTATTAGTTTGTTTGGAAAGTTCATGCCAATTTTTAATTGTTCATGTGCCAACAGGTTAGAACACGTCAAATTTATCGACAGATATAATATGCTTACATTTTCGATTAGAGCACACTTCAAACTATCTCTTGAGAAAGAAAGTTTAAAACTACTTAATTTGTGTCAATTTTACATCCCTATAAAAAGGGAAGGTTATAAGGTGCATTTTAGACATTTGATGCTTTTTTTTTACTGTAAAAAGATGTGTTGTGTACGATGAAGGTGCTTTAGCTTTGCAGAACTGTACGGAAATGATTTGCAAGGTTAGAGTTGGTGATTGTAGCCTTATTGATGAAGAACGCTCAGGCACCATACACCCCCCCACACCAACTACAGATGACGATCAAATCAAGACATTGATTGAGAATAACCCACAGTAGTCAACATGGGAATTGACAGAAACACTAAATTTATCAAAATCCACCATCCATGAGCGCTTAGTGAAGCTTGGGGTACTCATATCGTTACGATGTTTGGGTACCACATGATCTGAAGGAAAATAATCTTTTGGATCGAATTTCATCCGTGATTTACTGTATAAACGCAATGAAAAGGCATCCTTTTTTAATCAAATTGTGACGGATGATGAGAAGTGGATCGTTTACAACAATGTTCAGCGAAAAAGATCCTAAGTTAAGCTATATGACCTAACTTTAGCCACCTCAAAAACAAGGTTTAGGAACGTCATGCTGTGCATCTGGTGCGATTGGAAAGGAATCCTGTATCATGAGATTCTGCCAAGTAACCAGTCAATTGATTCTGACAAGTACTGCTCGCAACTGGACGAGCTAAAGGTAGCAATTCAAGAAAAACGCCCAGAATTGTTGAACAGGGAAGGTGTTGTTTTCCATCCAGATAGAGCCAGACCTCATGTTTCTTTGGTTACTCGGCAAAAAATTGTTGTAGTTTGGTTGGTACGTGTTACACCCCATCCGCCATATTCATCAGACATTGCTCCTTCAGATTTTCATTAATTCAGGTCCTTGCAAAATAATGGTAAAAATTGTAATACTTTGGAAGACATTAAAAAAAATCATCTTAATGAGTTCTTTGCCGGGAAACTAACGAAATTCTGGGAAGATAGAATCTTTAAATTGAAGGAAAAATGGAGAAAGGCTATGCAACGAAATGCTTCATAATTAGTTGAATAAATATTTAATGGCATAATTTTGTTTTGTGTTTTAAATTGAACTTTCCGGACAAACCAACACACACACACACACACACACACACACACACACACACACACATATATATATATATATATATATATATATATATATATATATATATATATATATATATATATATATACAGGGTGTCCCAAAATACACTCTTTAAATATTAATAGTTAATAATACATTACCGCGATGTGAGAACTTATATGGATGAAAATATGCAAAACAGATGGATTGGAAGAAGAGGGACTGTTGAATACCCTCCTAGATCACAAAATTTGACACCCTTGGATTTCTTTTTGTCGGGGTTTCTAAAGGACAAAATTTACAGCATGAAACCAGAAACAATTACTGAAATAAGAGTAGCAATTGAAGAAGAATGCGCTCAAATACCAGAAGAAATGATACTGGACGTTTGTACATCTATTTATTCAAGATATGAAAAGTGTATTGAACAGAATGGCAATCAGTTTGAGCAATTGATGTGAACTCATCATTATATGAACATTCTGCCATTGCCCCAAGTAGCTTTTATCTTATTAGAGTTAATTTTCTATGTTTTTTTTTTTGTATATTTTACTCTCAAATTCTTTAAATGTGTATTATTTCTTTTGTATTAATCTTATTTACAAGTCAAAATACATAACTTGAATAAGCTATGACGATTCCAAGAGTGTATCCATTATTTTGGGACACCCTATAAATATATATATATATATATATATATATATATATATATATATTAATAAATATACATATTATTTCTCACCGGTAGCACGACTCGGAGTTTCATACACAACGCAGTCTTCAGGTGCTGAGTATAGACTTGATTTTTAATAAAAATATGTATTATTATATTATATGGATTACTGGATTATATTATAGGGGGATTACTGGCTTAAAAATTGTATTTGAAATATACGGTATCGATATTTTACATTTAAAATAAATGGGGATTAATGGCTTTATTTTATATTTAAAATGAACAGTGATTAATATGAATTAAAAAAAAAACGGACCTAAAACAAAAAAAAATATTATTTAAAATAGTCGGAATTCATATTTTATATTTAGCATAAACGGGGATTGCTTTTTTTTTTTAATTTTGTATTAAAAACAGCCCCCAAAATATTAATATATATATATATATATATATATATGTGTGTGTGTGTGTGTGTGTGTGTGTGTGTGTGTGTGTGTGAAAATATATAGAAAATAGGAAAGAACTCGTTAGGTAAATAATCCAAAGTTCTTTATTATTTTGTTATTATTTTTTAAAAAATAGTGCTCGATACAAGAGTAGAGCATAAATATAATTATTTATTTAAAAATATGATTCCATCGCTACATAAGAGTTCTCATGTTTCAAAACAAGAGCCGAAAACTTCAATATAATTATTTGAATTAAATTGAATTAGAATACTACTTTAATTCAATTCAAATAATTATATTGAAGTTTTCGGCTATTGTTTTGAAACATGAGAACTCTTATGTAGTGTGTTGGAATCATATTTTTAAATAAATAATTATATATATATATATATATATGTGTGTGTGTGTGTGTCTGTGTGTGTGTCTGTGTGTATACTTAGGAATAATATATATATATATATATATATATATATATATATATGGGGTATCAGACACGCTTTTACAAACATTGGGGGTGGGTTCCTCACATCATATAAATATATGCCTGTAAATCTTTCTTTTTTCAGTTATTAAGTTAAAAGTATACGGTAGACACTATTAAATGAACATTCCAAGATACAATCCAAAAATAATTTTACAAACTTTAGGGCCAGGCAATTTGTCTCAGCAACACGACTATAAGAAGCAACAAAAGTTGGAAAACTCGGCCGCCTTCCATCGGGAAACGCAATCTGTAGCCTCGCGTCCATCACCATCCACGTGGCCGTATTTAAAGATCATATCAGCCTGTTCACAATATGAATATTCTGCCATTGTGAAACAGAACCTGCCCCCAAAGTCTGTAAAAGTATTTTTGACACACCCTCTCTCTCTCTCTCTCTCTCTCTCTCTCTATATATATATATATATATATATATATATATATATATATATATATATATATATCCACTCGGAGTTTCGCAGATTCTGAAATTCACTCATCGGGAGACAAACGCATTTTTGTTCTATCTGTTTATCTATATCTATCTATTCATCTAATGAGGATAACAAAGAATAGTTGCGATAAGTAAACATTTTATTTATTTATTTATTTATTTTTATTATTATTATTAATATTATTTTTATTATTATTATTATTATTATTTCCTTTCATTTCTGTTGTATACACATTTCCTTCTGGAGACCTAAGGTCAGAAATGGCTTCAGAAAAAAAGAATAGAAAAAAAGAAAAGACAAAAGAAAAGAAAGAAGAAAGAGAGAAAAGAGAAAAGGAAAGAGAAAAGGAAAGAGAAAGAAAGAGAGAAAAGAGAAAAGGAAAGAGAAAAGAAAAGAAAAAAGAAAGAGAAAAGGAAAAAGAAAAGGAAAGAGAGGAAAGAGAAAAGGAAAGAGAAAAGGAAAGAGAAAAGGAAAGAGAAAAAAAAAAAAAAGAAAGAGAAAAGGAAAGAGAAAAGGAAAGAGAGGAAAGAGAAAAGGAAAGAGAAAAGGAAAGAGAAAAGGAAAGAGAAAAGAAAATAAAAAGAAAGAGAAAAGGAAAGAGAAAAGGAAAGAGAGAAAAGAGAAAAGGAAAGAGAAAAGAAAAGAAAAAGAGAGAAAAGGAAAGAAAAAAAGAAACGAAACAGAGAAGAAAAAGAGAAAAGGAAAGAAAAGGCAACAGAAATGTTAAAGAGAAAATGGTTTTCTTTCTTTACGTGGAACTCCATATATTATTACTACGATTTTTTTTTTAAAGACATTCTTTGACATGACCCATGTCGAGAAGCCCCGTTTATATTTATCTTTTGTGATGGAAATTACTTTTAAAGAACCCCTACCCTTAAAAAAAAAATGGGTTGGGTGAAATCTCTCTGTTTAGGAAAATGTCGCCCCCAACGTCGATAAAGAGAGGCTGAATATTTAGCTCTCATTTTCGTAAAAGATGACAAATAGCATTTAGGTACATAAAAATCAATCAGCCAATTTAAACATTTTTACTTTTAACCAGTCTCAAAGAATTGCCCCCCTTCCTTAATGGATGATGGAACACGATAAGAATATTATTTACACTCCACCTAATGCCCACGTATTATCACAACGTTTCGGCTGTCGTGCCCCATCCCACCAACTTTCTTCTGGTCAATGTCAATCAAAGTGAACTCTTTATTTAATATATGGATGTTGTGGGGTTACCCACATCTTGTGTGCCTGGGTGCCTGCAGAACTATAACAGGAAAGACATAAACTATCTTCTCTTTTTGCTCTAGAATGTGCTAGGTACACATCATCTCGTAACTTCCGAGGAATATATATATAAAGGATGTTCCAACAATTTGGACCGATTTTTAAATATGAATTAAGTTTAAGCGTCTAATGATTTTTTTTTCTTTTTCTTTCAAATTTAACAACTTAAGTCTTTGGCAATTTCAACCACGGATCGATTAACAATCAAACAACGGGTTAAAGTTATCGAAGCCTATTACGAAAATGGACGTTCAAACAGAATTTGAATTTGAACGAGAAGTTCCCAGGTTGTATCATCTCTCGAAACAGCGAAGTCAATTGGCCGCCACAATCGTCCGACTTGACGCCTTTAGATTTCTTCCTTTGGGGGTCATCTCAAAAGTAAGGTCTATTATAATTGTGGTATGCGAGTCAAGTCAGGAAATACGTGAAGCCTGAGTCTAATTTAATGGCAATCAAGAATCTTTAATCGAAGAGGATTTGAACTGATGATTCATTGTAATATATATATATATATATATATATATATATATATATATATATATATATATATATATATATGTATATATAGGCAGCAATTTTTCATTGATGCATGTTTCATTGAATAATAGAGACAAGTTGTTAAAGTTGTAAAGAGCGTTCCAATAACTTGGACCGATTTTAAATGTGAATTAAGTTTAAGAGTTTAATTATTTTTTTTCTTTTTCTTTCAGATTTAACAACTTAAGTCTTTGGCAATTTCACCCATGGATAGATTAACAATCAAACAAGTCAAGCTCCCCTCGGAAAACTCCACTGATACTGAAAAGACACAGAGATGCCGAGCTGAAATTTATTCGTGAATATAAGGTTAAGGAAAAATCATATAGGAAAGAGTATTATGAAGAGACGAAACCAAAATTAAGTTGTTTGGACGTAATTCTAGAAATCATGTATGGAGGAAAGATGGCGATGTTTTCGAACAAAAGAACGTAGTTCCAACAGTGAAATCTGGTGGTGGCAGCATCATGGTTTAGGGATATTTTTTTGCAAAAGGCACTGGAAACATATCAGTAATAGATGGTCGAATAAATGCTGCATCATATCAAAATATTTTGGAAGCAAATTTAATGAATTCGGTTGAAAATCTTATACTTCCTTCTAACTGAATCTTCCAAGAAGATAATAATTCTAAGCACACTGCAAAATCTACAAAGAAATGGCTTGCTGAGAATAATGTAAATATCCTGAAATGGCCAAATCAGTCCCCAGATTTAAATCCAATCGAAAATCTGTGGCGTTATTTGAAAATTCTAATCCAATCGAGAGCTCTCCAAAACGTCCTGGATGCGAAGAAGAATAAAAGAAAATACCAATTTGCAAATCATTAATTGGGGACTACAAGAAGAGGTTGGCTGCTGTAGAAGTGAATACTTGCCATTCTAAAAAGGATTAAATGAAGATTATGTATTATCTTTTTGCATTGTACGAATACTTTTTTCGCTATTAAAATGGATAAATGGGATTTATTTCTATTAAATCAATTTTTTATGTTTTCTATGCATATTCAGTTACTATGCATCTGCGTACAGTTAATTATATGAAAAGTATTTTTATTCATTAGTTGGAAATATAATAAATTAAAAATTAATATGTATTCGAATATTTGCTTTCCCCCACTGCATATATATGTGTATGTGTGTGTGTGTGTGTGTGTGTGTGTGTGTGTGTGTGTGTGTGTGTGTGTGTGTGCGCGCGTGCGAGTCTGCGTGTGTTATTTGTTCAGCAAATATTAATTTCCGTTATGTTTGGTTGATGAATAACGGAACATTGGCCCTGTTTCATAGAACTAAACCTGGTGACAGGCCTCTCTGTGACAGGTCAGCAGCTGCTATGACATGAAATCAACTACGCTGAGGCTCTCATTACAACTGTCAGAAGAATTACGATTGCGAAACTTCGGAAAGCCTTCAGAGGAACTATTTTTGTTCTGTTTTCTATGCATGTTCAGTTATTTTACATTTGTGTACAGATAATTATATGAAAAGAATGTTGATTCATTAGTTGGAAATATAATAAATTAAAAATTTGTACTTGTACGAATATTTGTTTCCCCCACTGTATGTGTATATATATATATATATATATATATATATATATATATATATATATATATATATATATATATATATATGGGGGGAGCGTGTGTGTGTGCTTCTTCTGTGTGTGTGTGTGCGCGTCTGAGTGTGTTATTTGTGTATTTGTTCAGCAGATATTAATTTCCGTTATGTTTGGTTGATGAATAACAGAACATTGGCCCTGTTTCATAGAACTAAACCTGGTGACAGGCCTCTCTGTGACAGGCCAGAAGCTGCTATGACATGAAATCAACTACGCTGAAGCTCTCATTACAACTGTCAGAAGAATTACGATTGCGAAACTTCGGGAAGCCCTTCAGAGGAACCAATTTAGCGCTTGCAGTTTAACGCAATCTCTTGGCTAACCAGAGGGCTGTATAAAATGGTGTCACAGAATACTAACAGACTCCGTAAAAAAGAACAGAGTTTTGTTCCTGGTTGCCCGAAACGGATACAACTCAAAGGATAGGCGTTATCCAATGACGATGAGGTGAAAAAGGCCACACCTGTATTGCTAAGAAAGCATCCAAGGAGGCGGAATATTACAATCGAGGTGGAAACAGAATACTCGCATCTTTGTGTTCATTTTGTGTGCTTCTATTATTAACTATATAATCAAAGAACACATATTACATTTCGCCTGGCCTTTCTACTACAACTGAGAAAGAGGAAAACTATTTTGAGGACTAAATTTGAATCCTCAGACGTTTGTATTCGTTTTGGTATGCTTTGTATGTTTCTTTTTCATATATAGTGATTTTTTTCTCTGTACCAGGCCCGGGAGCCACTCGAGGTAAAGAGTTACAGAGTTACAGGCAGTGTTTATACGGATACGTGGGGAAGATAACGGTTAACTCTAGACTTGAACAGGTTACGAATGCCGTAATAGGAGTTAGACATCCTCTTCGGCGTCGTTTTCAAAGAGCAGTTGTTCGCGTGAAGAAGCTGTTCGAATAGAGCTTACTTCCCACCGATGGGATATGTGTGTGGTTTGCTACAGTATGAGGCTTTCTAGCCGTGAGGGTTAGAACTGCCTGAACAGAATATGGTTCTTCTGGGCTCTTTCCATATAACGAGAGGTAGAACAGTGAGAGTCTGCCTACGTCACGTCTCTGAGTGAGATGTTGCAAGGTAGAAAATAATTTGTCACTCACAAGGACGCGGCGACGTTTTTGGTCTCTATCGAAACTGTAATGTGAGGACTAGGCAGCTCTTATCCAAATATGAGAGCAGTACTCCGTTTTAAGCCTTATCTGGTTCTTTTGGATGTAGAAGATAGCGTGAGGAGTCAGGTACTTACTGAAGCTGCACAGAGAACCGACAATCTTTCCTGCACCTTTAGCGATAGATCGTATGTACGAGTTTCAATCGAGGTCTGGGTTGAGTTTAAGGCCCTATAGTCGCTCAAAACACAGGGCCTCCCCGAAGGGACATCCATTCATTGATCGGCGATGCTGGGAGGTAACTAGCTTAATTTTAGAGGCATTGAATGTAATCGGCCATTTCCTCCCTATTGAGATGTTAGAATTAAATCGGACGAGAGGTCAGTTGCCAATCTCTGGTCAACACGAGTTTGGAGGTGCACCCATATATCGTTGTATCGTCGATATAGATATTCACAAATGATCTGAGTAGGCAGGTCATTTATATGAAGTAAGAACAAGTTTGGTCCGAAGAAGTAATCATTAGGGTTCCAGGTGACTAGCCGTTATTATCCGTTGTTATGGAGTGGTTTCACAGTGGAGTCTTGTATTTGTACTAAGTCGGTCCTAAAATAGGTTCGACGTACAAAACGTTAGGAACATGATATAATAGGTAACGACGCAGAGAAATCTAGTCGCGGTGGCTGATACTTTAGTATCCGACTAACGGTCGTCCGGCATCGACTGACTGACCGACGATATTCAGTCACCCCCCCACTTCGAGGGCGTCATGTGGCACAAGGCCCTTTCAACGTGGGATCTCCGAGCCCGTGGGCTCGGCCAAAAATATGCCCATTGAACCCGTATAAACGGGTTCAGGCTCGGTTTACCTCCCCGAAAATGAATCCGTCCTTCGGCGTATCCTCCTTCGGGTTCCTCCCCGCCCGAAGGCAGAGAGTTCAACCGATCAGCCATTCGACTGACTGACCGGCCCCCTCGTTACTCTTACTACACCTACTTATTATAGGTGGGAGAGTCTATTAATTAAGAATAGGTGTGTTCCACTATAACATCTGTACCTTTAGCGATAGATCGTATGCACAAGTTCCACTCGAGGTCTGGGTTGAGTTTAAGGCCCTATAGTCGCTCAAAACACAGGGCCTCCATTCATTGATCGGTGATGCTGGGATGTAACTAACTTGGTTTTCGAGGCATTGAATGTAATCAGGCATTTCCACCCGCTATTGAGATGTTTAAACTAGATCGGAGGAGATGTCCGCAGCCAAACTCTGGTAATCAGGGTCTTTGGATGTGCAACCATATATCGTTGTATCGTCGATATAGATATTCACAAAGGATCTCAGTATACTCGTAGGTAGATCATTTATATGAAGTAAGAACAAGTTTGGTCCGAGAAGTAATCATTAGCGGACGTCTTCGTTGATTTCTAGAGTCCCGGAAGACTAGACGTTATTATTTCTAAAATTCATTGTAATTAAAGAAGAACAGGTATTACTTTTGAACTGACCCACGCTCCACAATGCAGAGAGAAGAAGACAATGTTAAGAATTAGATTTGGAAGGTTTTGTTCATTTTTGGTCTGCTTTGTGTGCTTCTATTACTAACTACATTGTATGTAAAGAAGAACAGGCCTTACCTTTTAACTGACTCACGTTCAACGATGCTGAGGGTAGAATACTATGTTGAGAGTTAAATTTGGAATCCTTTATATGGTCGGTACTCCACTATGCAAATTAGGTGGATCCTACCACAACACTATTAAATCCTGAAATGAAAGAAAAGCAGACATTACTCTTTGATCGATCACGATTCAGAAGGAAGAAAAATTTTGGTTGAAAACTAGATTTTGAAACCTGACACGTTTTTTATTCATTTTGGTATGCTTTGTTTCCAAGAAGATTGAATTTATTGTAAGAAGCAAGTTCCACTCATCCATCTCACAAGTACTGCCACTTTAGAAAAACAAACTCCTGCGTGAGTGCTTTCCTCGAACACATTAGTCTTGAGCACCAAGTCAAGTTTCAGTCATTATCTAAGCTCTATATTCTCGTCATTTCCGACTTCTCTTCTAGTTTGATTGTAACTCTCTACCTTGAGTGGCTCCCGAGCCAGGCATTACTTTTTGACTGCCGCGTACAAATGTAGGACAGCAGAAACGTGGGTAAGCTGAAAAACAGAAATTGAAAACAATGGACCAAGTGTGACAGAAAAGCTGGTTGTCATCGTAGAGTAGGCACTCAAATATACAGCCGGGACCCCGCAGCGTGAAAGAAAGAACAAATTGCGCGCTTATAGTTAAGATTTCACG
Organism: Acanthosepion pharaonis; assembly: GCA_903632075.3. Taxonomy (NCBI): domain Eukaryota; kingdom Metazoa; phylum Mollusca; class Cephalopoda; order Sepiida; family Sepiidae; genus Acanthosepion; species Acanthosepion pharaonis. The sequence goes on along the minus strand of CAHIKZ030000424.1, from coordinate 819,398 downwards.
AACACACGTTGTCTTTATGCTACCGAGCCATTTAAATGAGACAAACTCTTTATCCAATGAGTAACGGGTATCTATTCATTTAAATTTATTTTTTTTTAATCTTTTCACACCAGGCATGTCACGAGAACGAGAGAGGCTACGGAAAAGGAAAGAAACAGAGAAGCGAATAAACCAACAGGTTTGAAGGAGACCGCGGTAGTAAGAGCCAGTTACCCTCATTACTATCATGAATGGACTGATCCATTCATGATAAGTAGTCCTGGGTAATTGGTCTAGAAAGAGAAGATAATACTATTGCAGTGACTTGTCTAGCATTGAATAATACTTCCACGAGTGACTCAGTAGAGTTAAGTGTTCTGTCTTGACAGGCCCTGCATCAAAACAAAGACAGAAGATGATGATTGACATTGCATTTAAATTTTTGAATATCGCAGTTGATAGGAAAGTTAGTCGTTTTTGTTTAATGTCATATCAAGATCTCTGGATTATTTAAATGCAGAATTCTAAATATTTTGTTCGCAATTTGATTTACTTTTTTTTTTGTAGGGTTGGAGATAATAATAGTTTTACTGATGATATTCAGTCACCCCCCCACAACGAGGGTGTCATGTGGCACAAGGCCTTTTTAACGTGGGCATTCCGAGCCCGTGGGCTCGGCCAAAAATATGCCCATTGAACCCGTATAAACGGGTTCAAGGCCGGTTTTACCTCCCCGAAGGAGACTCCGCCCTTCGGCGTAGCCTCCTTCGGGTTCCTCCCGTCCGTAGGAAGAGAATTTAACCGAACAGTCAGTAGTGAACTAATAATAGTTTTTTTAGATACAAGTGTTACTAATTAACCCTTACCTGGGGAGAAAAGAAGAGGATTCATACCTTTCCCAAGGGCATTTGTGCATAAATGAATATAACAAACCCAACGGGAATTGAAACTTGGCTCTCCGATTAACAATTCCAAGCCATTATTCATTACACCACCCCCACATCCGAGCTTACAACACCTGGTATTTCCAAGCGGTCACCCATCTAAGTATTGACAAGGCTCAACGTTTCTTAACTTCGCCGGTGTTTCAACATGATGTGACCGTAAGCAGGATATTTATTGTATATAAAATACAATTGTGGCACAAGGCCAAAATGGTGAGGGGTTGAGGCTGGTCGTCACTAACTATCCTATACCTAGCTAATCTGATTCACGACCCATTCACACTTTACAGTTTCCACATTCACCATTAGAACTCGCCCGTCACTATTCAATCCTCCGTCCACCATAATACCGCATCCTCTCAAGGTATAACTGTTGATTCGATATCATCTTTAAAACGTTAGCCCTAAAAAGCTCAGTGAGTTGCTCCCCTGGAGGTTAGCATCAGCCGTACAGCAAAATGGATTCAGATGAAGATAATTGCCTAGAGTGACACAGGTAATCAGCAAATTTTATAGCAGCCATTCTAGCAGTTGATTCTATATAATCTTTCCACTTCATGTCAATGGCAAACGTTAACCCTAGAAAGCACAGTGAGTTTCTGTCCTGAAGGTTAACATCAGCCATACTGCAAAATGGATTCTCTTGAGGACAATTATCTAGAGTGACACAGGAAATCAGTTAATTTTTTAGCAGCAGGTGTAGCAGTTGATTCGATATAATCTTTCCACTTCATGTCATTGTAAAACGTTATTCCTAGAAAGCACAGTGAGTTGCTCTCTTGGAGGTTAGAATCAGCCATACAGCAAAATAGATTCAGATGAAGATAATTGCCTAGAGTGACACAGGGAATCAGCAAAAGTTATAGCAGCCATTCTAGCAGCTGATTCGATATAATCTTTCCACTTCATGTGAAAGGAAAACGTTCGGCCCCGAGGACGCAGTGAGTTGCTCTCCTGGTGGTTAGCATCAGCCGTGCTGATGGGAGGCAGAAATGTTTCTTTAAGATGAATAATAGACATCAGTTTCGTTTGAGTTGCTTATTTTATTTATGGCTAGGTTGGATTGGGTTGGGGGGGGGTAATTAGCGCACTCGCCGAGACGCTCCCCAACAAACATGAAACCGGAGGCAAAACAAGGGAAACAGATTCAAGAATCATAAAAGACATGTAAATGAGTATCTAGACATCTGGCAGCAAGGTGTATAGTTCTCTGGGAAGAGAAACGCTTGCTAGAGGACCGCCACTCCCCAACTATGATTGCCACCCCACTCTTCTTCTACAGCTGTAGTTCATTTAAGTCAACTACTGTGTAATATTATGTCGTTAAATTTATTTTTGCAGATGTCGAAAGCAGTCTTCTGTAATAATTGGGAGTGTATCACTCGATGGAGACATTTAATAAGCTTAGCTAAGTTGGACACAAGGCCAACTGAATGGCGTGTTAAGAACGGGAATATGGGATACGAAAGTTGCGTAGAGTGGGCCTGATTGATTTAAAAGTCTTCGCTTGTAACTTTCTTCTAAAACCTATAGCCAGTGCTAGTGTGCAACATATGACTAACATATTTCACTTAAAAGAAACAATTTAACAACAGAGTCATTTGGTCCTATTAAGTGGAACGTCCTGATTAAGTAGTAATGTAGTGAATATGCATACACCTGGGTTCCCCCCTCACAGTAATATGATTGGCTGGTGTCAGCCATAAATACAGACTGATGTGGAGGTACAGGGACGCCTATTGCCTACGCCTATTGCCTACCACTACGACGAGGACCAGTCCATTACGGTTACCTGCTAGATTATCCTACTCGGTTACAGTAGTCCAAAACCACTTTGCTACTTCGAACAAATACATCCCTCCAGGTAGTAACACAGAAATTTAAATTACATATACTTTAATATATGTATCTTAATTGTATTTTAGTATGAAAGGATATCAGTTACGTGCCTCGTCTCTACAGGAAATAGGTGGTCATGGCTCTCCACAATTTTTGTTCCTTGTAACTCTAAGTCAAGTTGTTCGCTGTTTCCTTCTCTCCTTGTTTTCTTCAATATATCCTGTGAGTTTTCCAAGCCATCTTTCTTCATACCGCGTCCTAGAAATTTCAACCCCTATCTCTGGTTTCAAGTATAAGTGTCTTCCTTCAGAACTTCCCTATTACTCACGTGTTCTGCCCATGGCATTCTCATCATCTGTCTATATAATCACATTTCTGTAACTTTGAGTCATTTCTTTATCGCTGAAGTCATTGGCATACAGGAGGATACGCAGATATGACATATCAAGTCAGCACTTTTTCTTTGATTCTAGGGAAATATCCCTATGTTTTAATACTTTATTTAATTTCTAGGTCTATTTTGTTATTTCAATGCATCTCAGGATCTATGTGTCACTTTTTCGGTCATCTGGTATCATATATATATATATATATATATATATATATATATATATATATGTATGTATGTATTTTGAATAAAAAATAGACCACTTTAAGGTTCCATGTAATAAATTATTTCACCACAGCCCTTTTAAAGAACTCTGGATCATCAGACTTTACTTCCAAAGGTTGAAATGAAAAATGAAAAGAAATTTACACATTTTTGACGGGCCGTATTAAGCATAAGTAAATTAACTAAGTGAGGAAGTGAGGGGGAGAGAAGACGAAGTGAGGAAGTGAGGGGGGGAGAGAAGACGAAATGAGGGGGGGAGGAGAAGACATGAATGAATTAAATGTACCATTTCAATTCTTTATCCCTAACCCCCACTTGGTGTGGCTAGACAAACGTTCAAACATATTTATTCAAACATATTTTATTCAAACATATTTGCTCTGAATTTACATTGAGCTATCCGGATATCATCCTCCTTGGGTCTACCCAGACGGGTTACTTAGTTTTGCATAAACTATATATATATATATATATATATATATATATATATATATTGCATGAATCATTCATACAAAAAGTAGATTAGTAAAGTTAATGATATAAAATGGCAAAAAACTTCGCAAACAAATTTTTAAAGTTGCATTAACCTACGAATCACTCGATGAATGTTATAATCCTTGTTTTTAATAACTACAAGTTGTATAAGGTCTTTTTGTAATCTACTAGTACTTTCGGCTATACATATAGCCATCCTCAGGCATGGAAATTATTTTGTTTATAGTAAATTCAGGTAATAGCGGACACGAAAAATTAAATGTGAATCGAAATATGTTTTTTTAGAAATGCGTTATTGTTAATGGATAAAATCTTATGGAGCAGTCGCAACGCTAAGGTTGATTTTTTGGGGAAAATTTAATAAAAAAAAAAGCGATTTTAGGTTAATGCAACTTCAAAAATTTGTTTGCTAAGCTTTTCGCCATTTTATACCATTAACTTTATTAATCTACTTTTGTATGAATGATTCATGTAATATAAATTGAACTGCACCACATATTTTATATATATATATATATATATATATATATATATATATATATATATATATATATATATATATATATATATATATATATATATATGGGTGTGGGCACGCGACGGTCCGGAAGTAACGCACCCTATTTGCTTTTAAACTGCTACAGACTTAGTGATCGCAATAAGAGCGTGAATACAACGGGTTTTCAGCTTCAAAACAGTATCTTTTCACACCGTCATTAAATTTGCCTATGAGTTTTCGAAGCGCTCTTCGTTTCTTAAGTTGACAGTTGGGTTGTGTCAGCCGAAACGAGGCCTGTCAGAAAATGACTTTCAAAAAAAGTGTCAACGATATTTAATATGCATATAAATTAATTAGAATCCGTACAAACTATTTGATAGATTCATTTTCCGCTAGTGTCAAACTTTGTGAAATCATTCTACATGTACCGTTACTTATGTGATACACGTATGTTTGAATTTGAATTGTACTGTTCCCCACCAAAAAAAAAAAAAAAATGGCTGCTTGTAGCCAACAAATTTTTTCTACCATGCAGACAGCTGCTTCTTGATAATATCTGAGACGATCAAAATTACTCAAAGTTTAAAACAAAACAAAAAAAATATTAACTTTGAAAAATTAATCCAAATTTTGATGTTTTTTATGTTTTTATCCAGTGACCCGTAGGGTTTTAGGGCCACCATGTGTACCGTAGCCAAAATGGAACTGATTGTTCTTGTGCATCATAGCCAGACGGAGGCCAACCCTCTCCAGGCCAATTTTGAATTCAGAGATTTTCCTTTTCCTTTTCCTAGAGCCAGTTATCCGGCTATTTACCCATAGCTGAGGGGAGAAGAAGAGGAGGATTCATACCTTTCCCAAGGGTATTAGCACATAAGTGAATGTTATGGATTCGACTGGAATTCGAACTCGACTCTCAATGCGAGCCTCTATTCATTATTCCACCGCGCCTTTCATTTCGATGTAACTAATTCAAAAATTAGAATAAAAGTATTGAGATGAATCTTATCACCCGAATGGAACAAAATCTATTTACATGAATTCTTGCAACGTAAATATATACATATACATATATATATATATATATATATATATATATGTAATCGATCCGTTGGTATATAATCCGAGTGGATCCTCGTAATATTAATTTTTAAAACTGATCCACAGAGAGCTCGATGTTTTATTTAACAGAGGATATGCATATTTTACAGCAAAAACACAAAAAAATTCCTGAACATATATATATATATATATATATATATATATATATATATATATATATAATAAAATGAAATTTTCAAACACACACACACACACACACACACACACACACATATATATATATATATATATATATATATATATATATATATATATATAATTCTAAAAATTAACGGAGTTATTTTAATCTGACATTTTTATTACTTCAAACATTACTTTAGTGGATACTCCGTATTTGAATTATCCCCCTCCCATTTTTATTTACTTATCAGTGTATATTAAGGCTATCGGCACATTCGATAAATCTTACTAAAGAAAAGTGCGTTTCGCGACAGCAATTTAGTAAAAAGAAAATACATACCGGTGTACTTTTTAAAGATTTCTCTAATGCACAGTCTGATAAACGTCATGCACACTGTTTAATAAAAAAAGAACGGGACGTCTATTTCAAATACGAAGTGTCCACCATAATAACGTTTGAAGTAATATATATATATATATATATATATATATATATATATATTTGATTTGTAACCTGTAGTCGATATTAATTTTGTCAAATTTTCTTAATTACACAGCGACCCTTTCAGTAAATGTCCTTCGGTTTTAGTTCCCCCCTCCCCATCTCTCTCTCCCACCCCTTTTTCTTTTCTTTTCCTCTCCCTTTCTCATCTTCTGAAATTTATGATTAGATTGTCTATTGTGTGTGAGTATGTCACCACAAAATGTCTCCTTTCCGGTTACATCTTTAATGTATTAGACATCCGACAACATTCATATTTCTCTCACTTAAACCGTCTTTGACACCCCTCTTTAAAACTTCTCTCTGTTAAATTTTAATCCCCTCTTCATCTTTAGACCTTCCTGTTCTTCTCTCATCTGTTACCCCTCTCTATAGCTTTCATTTACTCTAGCACTCGTCCCACACTCTCATACATACACTCTCACTAAATTTTATTTTTTATTCCCGGAGTTGTTTTTTTTTTTTTTGTTTTCTTTTTGAATTTGTAGGTCTGATAAATTAGATCGTATTTATGATTCCAATGGTATAAATTATGACCATGGAATATTAGTGTTTAAGCCTTTTTATTATATATATATATATATATATTCACACTGCTCAGACAACGCAGACTCCGTTGGTTGGGCCGCGGCCATCCTATGCCAGACGGCCGCATCCCTAAGGACCTTTTGTATGGAGAGCTGGCCGCTGGAAGGAGACCATCGGTACCGCGATGTAGTGAGACGCTACATGAAAGCTGTGGACATCAACACAGTGTCCTGGGAGACCCTGGCAGCCATACGATCTGAATGGAGAGGAACCTTGACCAAACACCTCAAGTAGAAGCTGACACAAGCCGACACGTAATAAAGGTGGGCCCCGCAGAAAACAAAGTGACAGCTCCAACAGACCAGAGACTGAAAAAATATGAGACGGAGATTGTCACTCTCACATCGACCTCTACAGTCACAGACGTCGTTGCTCCCCAAGTGCCAAGCAGACAACTAGGATGCTTCCCATGTTCAACCCTGAAGGAGGCATATATATATATATATATATATATATATATATATATATATATATATATATATATATATATAAGCGTATAATTTGGGAACATGGTTTCATTAAGGCATTTGTCATTGCATAATTTAGACAAGTTTTGCCTATTTATTTTCAATAGAATCTTCTCGTATTCATGAACAAGCTTCTTTGTATCCTTGAAGCTATCTATATTTTAAAAAAAACTGAAACCAACACTTAATAAATTTAATTATGAATACTGCACAAATGTTTATAAATCTTTAGAGTAGATAGTTTAAAAATATCTAGGTTTTAACTAATAGTTTTTTTTATTTTATTTAAAAAAAACTTTTCAAAATTATTTCAAAATTTAACTCCCTTGACGTTTACATCGTGAAATTTAAATCGTACAATGCATAACCTTGGCGTTTTTCACTTTTTTCAGAGTTAAAAATGTAACTTTCAGATGAACACAACACTTTTGTCTTAGAAAAGATAACACCCTGATGATGATATTGTGCTAATGTCGAAAGTACTCGGAATAAATGAGTATGTATGAACATGCTAATTTTCTCTCTTACTTTTATTAAGATTTCTAAGAAGCTTGTCTGTGAATATGAGCGGATCCTATTGAAAATAAGTATCAAAAACTTGTCTACATGATTCAATGAGATATTTCTTATATATATATATATATATATATATATATATATATATATATATATATATATAATCTATCTGTATGTATGTGCATGTGTGCGTGCGTGCGTGCGTGTGTGTGTGTATCTGTGTGTATGTGTGTATGTGTGTGTGTGTGTGTGTGTATGCTTGTGTAAACCAGAACAAGAAGTTTGAATATATATATTTGACCTATATATATATATATATATATATATGAAGAAATATAGTTTTCAGGTATCCAATATTTAAGGAATAAAGAGATCAATATCAGGGATAGAGCGTATGTAAATATAAAAGTGGACATTGAAGTCAACGCTCAGAGGCGACAGACTGTTTCATGCAAGACGCAATCGTCAGGTCTGACAATTGCGTCTAGCCTGAAACAGTCTGTCGCTTTTGAGTGTTGACTTCAATGTCCACTTATATATGTGTGTGTGTATGTGTGTATATATATATATGTAATGTGTACGTATATATATATATATATGTAATGTGTAAATATATATATATGTAATGTGTATGTATATATATATGTAATGTTTATGTATATATATATATAATGTATATATATATATATATATACATGTAATGATATGCATATATATATATATATATGTATGTGTGTGTATATATATATATATGTAATGTGTATGTATATATATATATATATATATATAATGTGTTTATATATATGTGTGTAATGTGTATCTATGTATATATATATATAATGTGTTTACATATATATATGTAATATATATATATATATATATATATATATATATATATATATATATATATATATATATATGAATCAATGCCTATACGCTACTTCCATATAAAGTGATCGGACGAACTACATTCCTTTGTTCTGTCAGTCTTAATTGTTTGCGGTCGTGACCCGCAATGTCACTTACATTGTACTAAACCACCCACATTTCCACCGTAAGGTGTAAGTTTCACCCGAACAGCTTCTTCCTGCGAACCGCTGTTTTATAGAACTGACTCCCAAGAGAATGTTTCCTCGATCAGTACAATCTTAACCTATTCAAGTCTAGGGTTAACCGTTATCTTTTCTTCTTAGTCGTATAAACGGCCTCGTAATGTAACTGTAGTGCCTCACATTATACATGGTGAACCTCACTGTAAAAAAAATAAATAAATAAATAAACACGCCTGTAAGCGACAACCTGCTTCGGAACTGAATTATTTTAGAAAACTAGTCTCAGTTCTTGTCACTCTCAACATGCTGTCAATGTCATTAAATACAAGTCCTTTTCTGATGCTCTCAGAGGCTAAACATGCTCCCCTATCATACAGGAGTAGCCAGTTCTACTGGAATAGCCGATGCGTTAGGCGAATAATATAATCTACTGCGTTAGAGGCAGAACTCTGAAAATGTAGGAGGAAAAATTAGACGTCAGCGTCAGAATTGATCAAAGGCAGTAGAAGAAAATATATTGTTGTAAATCGATATCGGCTTCTTTGAAGTCCACTATGCACCTGGCGACACATGAGCTGGACAGAGTCTGTTGGCTTATTTTTTTCGTTTCTTTTTGTTATTTTTGGGAATTAAATGCAAAAAAAAATAAACAAGTTGATGATTGGCATTTGACATTAGAGTCTATTTCTTCCCGAAATCCAAATTGTGTTCGGTACTGAGTTTTCACTTTTATTTCCACCCCTACACGCTTTCCAAATGTCGGTTTTGCTGCTCGGATATAAATTTGTGAAAACTGTGAAACTCATCCTAGTCTGGCAAAGGCCATCAGTATAGCAGGAATCAGTGAATAAGTACGTTTATATACTGGATCGGATTTCCTACATTTTTCAACCGATTTCAACAAAACTTCACAGGACTACGTAAAATTACCTTGCGGTGGTTCTGACAGCGCCAAAAATTGGAAAAACACAATTGTTTTTGCACGAAATCAATTTGAAAACACGATTACGAGGCATCGCTGTCGCTAGAATGAAAGGGGGGCAACCCATATCGAGTTATACTTATTATAAAACCCAGGTTGTTTGTGTGTGTGTTCGTTTATATATGGGATCCTATTTCCTACATTTTTCAACCAATTTCAACAAAACTTCACTTTTTTTGGCAGGTAGTGTTTCTTATTTTCTTGCACACTTTTTTCTTTATTTTTACATTCAGAATGCTTTAAAAATTCCATTTACAAGACAATTGTTTATAATAAAATTCTATTCAATCGGTAGACTCATAACGATTGAAAACAATGTTTTTGTTTGAGTTTGACCAATTCGTAAAAAAACAACAAAAAAACAAAAACAAAAGAAAAAAAAAACTACCTAAGACATGCGTGTCCGTCAACCTTAAACAATAATCTTTGTCAATTTTATTTTTCAGTCTTTATGATGGTCGATACTTGATCTATCTCTTACTTTTACATCCCCGGGCAACGCCGGGCTCTACTGCTAGTATAATATAAAACACAAATAACTTATAATCTGATTAATGTACACAAATTTAATGAAAGGTATGAGCTTATTTTGGACGAGTAATCTCCTTTATATTAGGGCCTAATTTGAGATAAACAAACTCTCATCACCTTATCAACACAAAGAAACTTTTCCCTTTTATGGTTTTTGATATTTGTCAGAAATGAAAATCCAAAACTGAAAAGTTTCAAGAAGCCCAACGGCAAAGAAGGTCCAGAGAGGGGGGTTAAAGGGAGATAACTTCAGATTCTAAGTTAGAACATTATCATTGATAACTCTCTCCTCCAATTTGCCGACCCTAGTTACTGTATTCTTAATACTTGATATAATGCAAAAATATTACAGTGATAAAATCAGTCAATAATTTTTATAACTATTTATACTGGGACTCGTGCACACAATTACAAGTAATCTATAATGACATTTGAAGTTTTCAAATCATATTTATTTTTGGCATATGAATTTTTTGAGACTGTTTCCAAATTTTTGATTGTCTTTCAATCATTCCGCTTCACCTGCTATCCTCTTCTGCCTCACCTGCTATCCTTTTCCGCCTCACTTGCTATCCTCTTCCGCCTCACCTGCTATCCTCTTCTGCCTCACCTGCTATCCTCTTCCGCCTCACCTGCTATCCTTCTACCTCACCTGCTATCGTCTTCCGCTTCACCTGCTATCCTCTTCTGCCTCACCTGCTATCCTCTTCCGCCTCACCTGCTATCCTCTTCCGCTTCACCTGCTATCCTCTTCCGCCTCACCTGCTATCCTTTTCTTGCACACATATAAGGCACGCCACACCATTTCAAAACCACTGATCTAAACTGTCAACCACTGTATATGTTTTTTTAATATGTATATTGATCTTCACGAGTAATCTCCTATGTATTAGAGCCTAATTTGAGATACCTTCTGTAGAAGGGTTTTACAAATGGTAGCAAAGGAGAGCGAGAAAAAGGGACTAAGCATAAACTGCAAGAAGACAAAATGCATGGTCATCAGCAACTAGATGAGCCCAAGAATAAAATCAAACAGGTACAGAAATTTAAATATCTGGGAAGTGTTCTGACAGAGGAGGTAAGTGCGACGCTGAGATCCGAAGACGTATTTGGATGGTCAATGGCAGTGAGTTACGATAACATTCTCCTTTTGCTTTGTTTTTTTACAAAAGAGGTAACGCTCTTCTACAATCTAACATGGAAAGAGCCCCATCTGTACATATGTAGCTCCTCTGAATATTTGCCATGGAAATATCGAAATATCGATGCTTAGAAAGGCCTGAACTGGTGAACTAAGATGCTTAACATTTGCCATGGAAATAATAGAATAGCCTTCGAACTAAACTGGTGGAACTAAGCAATGTAGCTCCTCTGAACATTTGCCATGGAAATAGCGATAGAATAGAGAGATGCTTCGCCAAGGTCTAAACTAAGCAATGTAGCTCCTCTGAACATTTGCCATGGAAATAGCGCTAGAATAGAGAGATGCTTCGCCAAGGTCTAAACTGGTGGAACTAAGGAATGTAGCTCCTCTGAACATTTGCCATGGAAATAGCGATAGAATAGAGCAGTCGTTCTCATACTTTTGAACCGGTGCACACTTGAAATCCTACCAATAATTGTAAGCGCACTATATACAAATTTCGGAAAAATATGTTATAATGAAGTTAAATATTGTAGAAAAAAATCATGCAATAAAAATATAAAATGAAACTTACCTTAAGTTTATTCATTCTTGTGTTTATGAGAAACATGCGCCTGATGAGTCTTAGCGATTTCTTCAATGTTTGGGTTTATATTTGATAGGCAAACTCTCATTTCCTCCTCAATACATTGAAGAGTTCCTCTCTTTATGCGCTTAATTGTGGTGAGAGCAGAAATGCCTAATTCACATAAATAACAACAAGGCAGGTACTGCAATATAATAAAGTAAATATTTTTATTTCTTATATCTGGACACATATTTCCCAGGAATGCCAGGATGAACCTATGTTACGGTTTTTTGTGTATATACCGTGTGTAACTAGTGAGCGAGTCAGAATGACTTGTTTCTGTTTATGGTCGACCAATAGAAGGTTGACCAATCAGAAGCCGCACAACACTGTATTCGTCGTGTATAAAGGCGGCCATCTTGTTTCCTCTACCGGAAGGACCAAAGGCGACCAGGAGAAGGATGAAGTACACTCTGCTGCGATATCCACTGCTAACCTGCACTACGCTTTCCTACTGTCTCCGAAATATTCACTGCCAACCTCTGGATTCTATACTCCAGGACAACCGTTATGAGAATGTCTAACAACCTAGACATCTTCCAGGGCGCAACATTGCGCCCAGGCGCACCATTTCAGAACCACTGATCTAATTATTTTCTCCCGTGGAGGTTAGCTTCTGGAAAGGAGAAAATGTTCTCTATGGTCATTATCGAGAACAGCTGCCAGTTTTATTTTGTCGAATCCATTGGACTTACAATTAAGACAAGAGCAAATGGTTGTTATCAGCATAGATGCCCAGTTAGGAACAAATCACATCGGGAACATCGTTGATGAAGATAAGAATCAATAAAGATCTAGGACGCCCTCATTTATGTGAAGTGATCTAGAGGCGTGACCTTCATTGCACGATTTGTTAAGAAAAACAAGATTATGTCAAATATTCGTGTAGGGTAGCTACTCAGGTGAGCTTGGTGAAATGAACAACATTTGAGCACTTCGACGAGGTGTAATGATTAACAAGCTCGTCTCGCTAGATCAATTACCACGGAATAGTAAGTTCGAGTCTCAATGGTTGCCCCATTCGTTCGGCCATGTACCACATTTACGCTACGCTTAGAAAAATCCCAATATCAAACCTTTGTTGGGTTATTCAGTGTCGAATGCAAAACCTATACGTCATCAATCACAATGAATTAACGTATAGATAGGCATAGGCCCATTTTAAATTAGGGTTGAGAGCTATTTGGTCTACCTCTACCTATAAAAGGCAGGATGTGTGTGTGTGTGTGTGTGTGTGTGTGTGTGTGTGTGTGTGTGTAACGAATGCACAGCCGCAATTTTCGACGGATTTGCACGAAAAATTTACATGCACATGCTCCAAGTTAGCGGGAAGGCCAAGACCGACTTTGCATTTTCCAACTTCCATCGATAGTGAAAATAATCGATTTTTTTCATGCTTCTACGGCAATTTTCCTGTAGTTTGCGGCGATTTTGTACAGGCCAGAGTGAGAGCCTATAGCTGGCTGCCACGAATAGGCAGGAAGATTCTATTGGCCAGCGTGAGAGCCAACAGCTGACTGACACGAATGTTAAATAGCATGCAAAAAAATCGATAGCTTCATTCGTCACAAATGGGAAAAATTTAAATCTCCATGGCACTTTACTCCAATTGGCTCATTCGCTTGATTAAACTCACCGTTGATTCTGATTCCGCAGAACTGGGTTGGGTTTTAAAAAGTATTTGTTGTTAACATTCTTTTTTCATTCGGTTTTTCCAGTTACGAGTCCTTTTTTAAAGCTTATCGTTTTGTGTTCATTTTGTTTAGTTCTTTTTTCGTAACAGATTTAATGTTTAGTATAGAGCTTAGAAAAACTTCGCAGTGTGAGATAGTCAAGAAGTAAGGCATGTAGCAACATCAGCACGGCAAAGGGCACTCGTTTAAAGGCAAGGAAGGGCAAAAATATCTTAAGTCAAGTGATAGCGTACGATGAGTCGAACGATTTTTGATCGGATTTAGACGAAAGTAGAAGAGTTAGACGGAAGGAACGTCACAGAGTCTCAGACATTGGCACGCAACAAAGATATATGGAGAGATATCGTTAGGTGCTCAGCTACGCAGCGATACTGTGAGTAACATCTAATCATAGAAATGATGAAAATGATAATATCTGGACTGGATCTATTCATTACTCTTAGTTATGCCCCCGCCCCAAAAAACTGACTTCATTTAAAATGTGAATATCTGCAAACGAATTTAAATAGGCTTCATTTCGAACAATAAAAGATTTATTTATCAAACTTCGAACCAGATATTCCAAAGGACGTAGATTTTATAACCGAATTCCCAAAGTTTTACAAATGTTTAATATGCGCCCAACCTTTGACACGTCTAGTCAGTAGTCCAGTTCCTGCCAAAGGCGCTGTAGCATGTTTTGCGTAATGTTCCCCAGCGCCTCAGTGATTCTCTGCTTAAGTTCCTCTAGGCTTTCACAAAACCCCATAGAAAAAGAAATCACAAGATGTCTAGTCAGCTGAACGTGGTGGCTGATGTCACAAAGCTTCACAAACGTTTAATAGGCGCCTAAGACACAACACACATCAAGTTGGTTGTCCAGCTCTTGCCAAAGATCACAAGGTGTTAAGTCAGGTGAACATGGTTGCCATATCAATAGTCATTATCACTGGCACGCCCGATCCATCTTCCTGGTAGATTCTCATTGACATAAGTGCACATAGTCAACTCAGATTTTACACATTTTCTTAAAATTTGAGATTATTTGATCGAGAATTGGCCATGTTATTATACTACAAAATGATCTCAGTTTTTTAGGCATTTTTTGTTTTTGGTGGGGGGGGGGTCACCCTGTATATTAAACACAAATAAAAACCAGTTCTACTTAAATTGACTGGTCCGCTCCTAAAAAAAATAACAGTCAGGGAATAAATCTTTTTAAACAATTCCTCAAGATTAGCATTCATTAGACATTTCTCCATCCACAACATTTATCAGAATCGAAAAGTATTGATCTTTTATTATTTTAAAAGGTGGGTCCTGTTCATAATATAAACACGGTCTGAAATCGATCCCTGACTTATGAATTGGAAATAAGGTCAACATTTATAGTGTATAATAACCATAATCAATAATTCCGAAGTCTACTATTTAAAAATAAATAGTTAGTCATAACAAATATTTATTTTTCAACATAATCTCTTTTCTTTGTTAATGCACTTAATTCAGTGATTCATGCTTTGAATATTATACTCATTGTATAATATTCAAATATCAGATCAAAATTCAGCTAACAATTATTTCAGACAACATACTATTTTTTTTTATCTATCCTCGTATATACGCAATGATTTTCCAAGCGTAGCTTATATACGGCACGAGGCCGAATGGAGGTGGGGTACCCAGTGAGCATCGAACTCACTACACAGTCGTAATTGTTCTAGCCAGACAAGCTTGCTAACCATTACACCGCCTCGAGATGCCCTATCCTCGCATATACGTAGATAAAGATATGTAAGCAGTCTAATGAGGGACTAAAAATATTTAAATATTAAATATTTCACATAGCACCATTGAAAAAAATCACAAGCTGTCAAATCAGGTGAACATGGTGGCCATGATCGCTGACACGCTCGATTCATCTTCCTTTCAGATTCTCAATGAGATAAGTCCGCACAATCAAATTAGATTTCACACATTTTGTTAAAATTTGAGATCATTTGAGCGAAAATTGTCTGTTATTAAACGACAAAATGATTTCAATTTTCAGGGGACACTCTGTACTTTCCACCCTTGTTAGAGTTCAAAATACTTTACCCGGTCATGTTGGAGATGACGCATTTTCCATTCTACAACCTCTTTCCCCACATACGTAGCGTCGCAAGCCTATCGCTAACTAATCGTTTCATCCATAGACAATGTTTCAGATGAGTTCGAATCTTTAGTTCCATCAGTTCAGATCTGCACAGCCATGCCACATTTAAAGAGTCAAATCACCCACATTTCCATCGTATTTCATTTATAAGGAAGAAGTTCGCATCGGGTACATTCTGGAACTGACTCCCGTGTGGATGCTTTCTCTGAAAAAATTTTATCATCTTCAACTGATGAGACAATTGCTATCTATCCCTCTTATCCTCATAATTTTCACTTCCTTCTACCGTCATTCGTATCGCACACTTCACTCATCTAACAGTGATTGATTGACTCGTTTTCTACGGCTTATCAACCCTTTTCAGGTTATTTAAAGCCTATAACATACTTTTAGATTGTAAAGATTTCGGGGGGAGATAATAATGATTTAGTGATAAAAATCTTACTATTTAACCCATAGCTGTGGAGAAGAGATGAAGCTAGTGTATGGATAACTCCACACAATATATATCTCTCCTCTCTCCTATCTCTCTCTCTCTCTATTTCTCTCTCTTTAGCATCCTTGTAAGTGAGGAATTATTTTGCACTCTACAACCACTTTCTCCCAGACGAAACGACGCAAGACTCTCGCTGCTCCATAGCTATTTCCATTGACAGTGTTCAGTCTTAACCTTCAGGGTAAGAAAGCAATGCCACGCCCATTGTAACGCCCCCACCTTATTTCCTTAGTATTACCCTTGGTGAGAAGTAAGTTTCACTCAAGTAGCTTCTTCCCATCCATCACTGCTTTATAAAATAAAAGACTGTTGCGACCAACTTTAGGGTTAAAAATACCAAAACAAGAGGTTACAGATAAGTAGTGTGTTGAACAATAAATACAACAGAAGTCTGCTAAACGACTGAGGAGTTTGTGACGGTTGACCAGAGTTCAGTCTATATCACTGTTCCCTCCTGTGGCTTATTTTTCCTACTAACTTTATAGTAAGTGGAAGAGTCAGCAATAGCCTCATTAGAGGGAAGACATCATCATAAAGAAAAAAATGCGTGGCCATCAGCAAAAGATGAGCCCGAAATATGATTAACATGTCGGGAAGAATAAAATCAAGCAGGTATGGAAATTTGAATATGTGGAAAGTGTTCTGACACACGGTAAATGCAAAGCTTGACATACTTAACGGGCTTAAGCAAATGGACGGCGGAACAGAAATATCTGGGAAGTGTTCTGACGGTAAATGCAACGCTGAGACCCGAAGACGTATTAGGATGATCAAAGACGCATCTGGGACACGTAATGAGAAAGAAGGGCTTGGAAAATCTGATACTTGGGGTGGATAGAGGAAAAATCAAGGAAAACAACGCTTGACATACTCAACGGGCTTAAGTGGATGAACAGAAATATCTGGGAAACGGTAAATGCGACGCTGAGGCCCGAAGACGTATTAGGATGATCAAAGACGCACCTTGGACACATAATGAGAAAGAAGGGCAAAATCGATACTCACTGGATAGACAAGGAAAACAACGCTTGACATACTTAACGGGCTTAAGCAAATGGACGGCGGAACAGAAATATCTGGGAAGTGTTCTGACAGAGGACGGTAAGTGCAACGCTGAGATCCGAAGATGTATTGGGATGGCCAAAGGCGCATTCCAAAAGCTTGCCAGAGTCTTACGAGACAGGAAGATTTCGTTGGTAATAAAGAAAAGAGTACTGAACTGCTCGTGATATCTGTTCTTTTTACGGCAGTGGACGCCCTTCTCAAAGATGAAGAAAAGACTCGAGGCAGCAGAGGATTGGTTCTATAGAAGGATGCTGAGGATACCATGGACTGAACATGTGAGAAACGATGAGGATTTGGAGAGGATGCAACCAAAAGGAAACTCATACTTAACATCTGGGACACGTAATGAGAAAAGAGGGCTTGGAAAATCTGATACTCACAGGGCGGATAGAGGGAAGGAGGTACAAGGAAAAACAACGCGTGACATGCTTAACGGGCTTCAGCAAGTGGATGGCAGAATAGGGTCTGGGAGAAATATAAAAAATCAAAGCTTCCCAAGAGGTTGCTTCCCGTTCAATACAATCTGGACGTGTTCAAATCTAGGGTTAACCGATATTTTCCACACATATCCGCATAAGTTGCGTCTCTTACATTGTAAACCTCTACCTCGAGAAGTTGTCGGACTTTGTACTGAGGGAACATCACTATATATATATATATATATATATATATATATATAGAGAGAGAGAGAGAGAGAGATAGATATTGATAATATTAGTGGTAAATATACACATACATATGCAAAATATATAAATATATATACATAAATGCATACACATACATATATATTTTTTGAGTAAAAAACATTCCAAGAGGATAGAATCCAGTTAGAACTCAATGTCCAGGACAGAGTAAGGATATAATAATAAAAAGGCTTAAACACTAATATCCCATGGTCATAATTTATTCCATTGGAATCTGATAATATTAGTGGTAAATATACACATTCATATTTCTCTCACTTGAACCGTCTTTGACGCGCCTCTCTAAAACTTCTCTCTGTTAAGTTTTAATCTCCCACCTTCTCTCGTCTGTTACCCCTCTCTTTAGCTCTAACATTCTTCCCACACTCTCATACTTACACTCTCTCTAAATTCTATTTTTTATTTCCGGAGTTGTTTTTTCTGTTTTCTTTTGGAGTTTGTAGGTCTGATGAATTGGATCGTATTTACGATTCCAATGAAATAAATTATGACCATGGAATATTAGTTTTTAAGCCTTTTTATTATATATATATATATATATATATATATATATATATATATATATATATAACACTAATATACTTATAAATGTAAGCAGCGCTACTCGTCCGGTAAAACCTTGGGTGTTTTAACATGTAAATGAACAAATCAATACCCAAGGATAAAAAAGGGTAAAAAAAAAAAAGAAAGAACTAAGAACATGTACTTCCGGCGAAAATAATCGTCTAGAATCTAAGTTCAGAATCCAAAGAAAAAAACCTCCGACACGAGTAAAGTAAAATAGCTAAATAAAATGCTCAATACGCTAAGTAGAGCAATATAAGTAAATAAACCTACAGAGCCAGGCTAACCTACCTAGGTTTCACCTACGCGGATCGTCAGGGCGGACTGGCTAAAGAGGTGCTATAAGAACACAAAATATATAGCCTACAACACAAAAACATGACCATGTAAAAAAAAATTAAAATCCACTATCTTTTTTTTAAAAAAGAAAAAAAAAGAAAAAAAGAAAAAGAAAAAAGGATAGTGGATTTAAAAAATAATCCAATGTTTTTGTGTTGTACAAAAGAACAAAGTCCGACAGCTACTCGTGGTTGAGGGTTACAAAAGTAAGACACACACACACACACACACACACAAATATATATATATATATATATATATATATATATATATATATATATATATATATACACACATTACATTCACTTACGTGTTAATACCCTTGGGAAAAGTATTAATCCTCTTCTTCCCCACCCCATTTATAGGTAAATAGCAGGACAGACTGGATTCTATAGCCTTGGATGGCAACTGGTCTAGGAGAAGGACAATTCTGAATTCAAAACTGTATTCGGCCCTTCAAAAAGTGTGCTTCGTTCTGCACAAAGCCTTCAACTCCAAAAATCAAACGATATGTCTGGCTGTCAGTTCCTAGGAACTGAGCTGCTTGACACTCATACGTCGTGAGTCCACCAAATATATATATATATATATATATATATATATATATGTAAACGTAGATCAAGTAGATCAAAATGAGAAGTTAAGAATCCATTAAATAACATACAGGCGCATATGTGAACGTACATCTTCGTGTGACGTCAACATGTTAGGATGTGTCTATGCATTTCGTTATATATCTATATAAATATATATCGTGTCTATTCGGCGCCATGTTTTTCTATGTGTATCAGGCGCCATACTGTGAAACAGTAGTTAACCAGCGTGTTTTTCAGACCATTAATAAGACCCTCACTGGGCGCATTACATTTATAATTGCATGTCTGACTAACCAAAGCCTCATAAATTACTGTACTTTCATATACCATAATATATATATATATATATATATATATATATATATATATATATATATATATATATGTAGTTTGGTATGTGCCATCGCCAGGTTAAAAAAAGGCAAGTGAACACACTAATACATAAACATTTAATAGGTGTTTCCCTTGCATATAATTACAAATTGATCAGGGCATGATGTCACTTGTATCCGAGACATGTAAATTTAAACAAGAATTACGCCGTTCATGTATGGTCAGGATATTGTTAATAAATAAGTTTCTCTGTGTCTGTGATAACAGGAACCTTCCTAATAAGGAGTCGATGTGTTCGAAAATAATCTGGCAAAGAGATTATGAATATTAGATATTTTCTCTATAATTTTTGTCTGGATATCCAGTTTAAACTCAAACTGAAAAATGCAACCAACAAATAACGACAGCCCTTGACAGTCGATTAATATATAATGAAGAAATATAATTTTAAGATGTGCTATATTTATGGGATAAAGTGCTCAATATCAGAGATAGAGCGTATATAAATATAAATATATATACATATAAGTAGTCATTGAAGTCAACACTCAGAGGCGACAGGCTGTTTCATGATTATATATATATATATATATATAAGATACAAATATAAAGATAAAAAAGAGGCTTAGATAGGTACATAAGTAGAACCATATATATATATGTGTATATGTGTGTGTGTGTGTGTGTGTGTGTGTGTGTGTGTGTGTGATAAAAATATATGAATATAAAAGTGGACACTGCGGTCAACACCACGCAGTGACAGTTTTTTTCATGCTTGAGGCCTGAAAATTGCATTCAAGCAATATATATATATATATATATATATATATATAGGATGTGTAAATTGTTGTCATTTTATATTTTTAGTTTTGCGTATGCGCGTTGTTAAAAAAAACATGAAAAAAACACTTTCATCATAGTAAGCCATATAATATCCGACAATTTCTTAAATCAAAATGTATTCCAAAGTATAACTTTAAAAGAACTACCGCATACAAGACGTATACGGCATGCCTCTATTAATTATGTTTACACAAACATGTCCAGGGGGCGCCATTAGTTAGTTTGGATTTTGTCGAACGTACAGCATAGTAGGGTCAGTTGGGCAACGTCTGTGAGAAAAAGAGTACCATGACGCAATTCACCTCCCTAGAAATTTAGAAAGGGCAT
The DNA here is from genome assembly GCA_903632075.3 of Acanthosepion pharaonis. Taxonomy (NCBI): domain Eukaryota; kingdom Metazoa; phylum Mollusca; class Cephalopoda; order Sepiida; family Sepiidae; genus Acanthosepion; species Acanthosepion pharaonis. The sequence continues at coordinate 798,282 of CAHIKZ030000424.1, read as the reverse complement.
GCTGTACTGTTTGGCATTCGCGCCGGACGCTCCAATACGAATATTTCAGAGGACAGTGTAGAGGAAAGAGTTGTATAATTCTAATAGTGATTACGAAGGTACGGCAACTCACCCAGCATCATGTCACACAACGAGGAGAACCCAGTCATGACTGTTAGACAATTTTGCGATCGCATCACCCCTTACATCTGGCCACTTAACTGATCAAACTGCGACATCCATCTGGGGTACAGTTGGGGTAGAGACCAACAAATTTCATTATAACACAAAAGATGAACTGAAATCAAAGATTATGGCAGCATTCACCAACTTAAACAAGGAGACCGTCCAGAAGAGTTGCAGGAGATTCCGAAGTCGTCTGGAGGTTGTAGTTGAAGCCAATGGCGATTTTATTGAATAAATCTACTCTTTAGTTTTTAAAGATATTTTTGTGAAATTTTGGTAAATATATCTGTTAAAATGAGATGTCAGTTTTATTTTCATTTTTGCGTAATTTAGACGACAATTAATCTATCGCACTCTGTATATATTATCCATTGCAACCTGTATATATGTAAAAGTGGACACTGAGTTCAATACCAAGAGGCGACAGTGTTTCATATTTGACTTCATGTGGATTCGAATGCAGTTAAGTGGGTTTTTTTTTTAAATAATTATCTATTATTATTAGTAGTTGTTCGTTGTTATTACGTTTACTTAATTACCGTATAAACACTGCATTTCAAATTATTAACGAGACGACTGACTCTTTTCCATACTATCCAAAAACTACCGGTTGGAATTTAACGAAATTATCAGAGAATGACAATAATATGAAGATACACCTACTCTGTAAAAATTGTAAGGTTCTAGAAAAAGGAACAGAAGTTACGGTCATTTAACTAATTTGATTTTAGTTTGTCAACTTATTAGCGAAGTGTATTAAAAAGCCTTGTAAGAAAAGAAAATAACACTTTAATTGTTTCATTTGCAGATTTTTATGGATACATAGAGTAACTAAGAAGAAATTAAATCGAAATAAAGAAAATTAAACTAAGTACAAAAAAAGGACAGTGGATTTGGTTAATATGAGATATATGATCCTTTTTTTTTAAATTGACTAGAAAAAGGGTTAGTCCCTCAAACATGTCAATTTCTGGATCTCCTATGATGTAATTTCATTTGATATGTTGACTATTGCCTGTCATAAGTCATCCTTGCTTCTAAATTGGTGTTTTCTTTGATGTATTAACTTAATTTAATCTTCGCACTTCAGTTATATTGAAGTCAATATATAATGAATATCAATGTTATTACCAGTTGTTATGATGTTGTTGTAATAAAAAATACTCAAATTTTATAACCGACCTATTAAAACTACATATTATAAGTAACACCCGGGGCCATCTTTCGTTTTAATCATATATATACCAAAATTCATGTTAAAAACAAAAAACAAAAGAAAACTACAGACAAATGTTCATTTTCTCCATCAAGACATTCATTTTCGTAGTTCTCTGCAAGCAGAATTATTTTTTCTCCTGATGATGGACATGTTGGCCGAAACTAGTCTAGGAATCTAAATGAAATAATAATAAAAACGAAAGAATATTAATATAGAACCAAGTGTGTCTGAGGATTTTAATTTTTTTGTTCGACATATATATATATATAATTAAGTAATTCATCGAGTCTAGAAGAAACCACAACAGAATGCTGAAAGCACTGGATGGCCGTTTCGTCCCATATATGGGACTCATCGGCAGTGCGCATCCACTACCAAGAATCGAAACCCAGACAGTTAAGTTATCATGCAAACGTCATACCAACTGCCCCAACGGGCCTTGCAAATCAGACTCAATATAGCTCCGCTCGCACACACACACACACACACACACACACACACACACACACACACACACACACACACACACACATATATATATATATATATATATATATATATATATATATATATATATATATATATATTCTGTGTATTTAGGCAGGATATGTTCTTTAAGATAAATATTATTAAAAACAACAGCTATTTCATGTTGATTAATTTTACTGTTCGACTACATCACAACACTCACTAGTTCTACAAAATTACCATTGTCTCAACCTACCCTGACGATGACCTGAGAAAGTCGAAAGATCGGATTAGTTCTGACGTAATTTCCTTCCTGTCTAAGAAGGGTTATCCATAATTTGGAAACCTCGATTTGTAAAATGAATCGGCAAAAGAAAGGTCTGTTGCTTTTAATAACACACAAACACATGCACGCACACACACACACACACACACACACACACACACACACACACACACACACATATATATATATGTGTATTTAGGCAGCAAATTCTCCTTTTGGCATGTCTGATTAAATAAATTGGAAACATTATGTCTGCTTATTTTTAGCATAATCCGTTTATATTCACGGATATTTTTCCGTCTATTACAATCAAATGATGCAAGAAATGCATTCTAACAGAAAATTAACGAGACATAATGTTTTTAATTTATTTAATCAGACATACCTATATATATATATATATATATATATATATATATATATATATATATATATATATATTTCTTTTCTTACCTACAGAAGAGTGCACAATATTAAATACTTTAAAAAACTTTTATGATACCAAAAAAAAAAATTTCTTTATTTATTCACCCATTGAAAGACCTTCTCATGCGTAGCGAGTTTTCAAAATTAAACAAGAAAAGAAAGATAAAGCCACCAAGTGGGAAAAGAATTTAAAGAAAAATAACCAAACTATTTGCTATCATGGAAATAGGACAGATTTCGAAATCAAATAACAACGTGTTATCAAAATAAATATGGGATTTGAAAACGAAAGAGAAAACACTAAGGTATGAAAAATGTAAAGAGTAACCGATGAAGAAGTTGCTATTTATTTATGGGTGAAAGATTGAAAGTATACACACACACACACACACATATATATATATATATATATATATATATATATATATATATATAAAATTAATTGATTTAAAATGTTTTCTTCGCTACACAGTTTTAACCATGTTTCAAAAATGGAAGCTAAAAGCTTAGAATTTAATTTTGCAATTAAATTAAAAACATTAGTTCCATTTCATCCTTAAGCGAATGTTGGAGTAACTTATTTATTATTTTATTTTATTATTTATTTTAAAATTCGCTTGAATATATGTATGTGTATGTATGTATGTATATATATTTATATATTTTAGATATATGATTGCATATGTATGTGTATATTTACCACTAATATTATTAATATTAATATTATTACATCTTTACACATGTTTATTTTAGAAAAAGGATTAAATGAGACATATTATATTTAATTTATTTTGTTTAAACTTTATTTACGGATACTTATATTCGAGTAGAATATCTGTTTTTTTTTAATTAAACAGTATTTTTTTTTATTCAACTACTTCTAGCAGCCTGAATATTCGTGAAATCTTGTCAGAGAAATATGCGTCCCCCGGCAGGATTCGAACTTGCATCCCCCGTAAGGAACCATTATTGGATCTGACCACTCGGCCACGTAGGACTTCCAGTCCAACAAAGCCCAAATAGTGCACTTCTTGAACACTTCTTTGCCGATGCTTGAAATATCCATATCTGCACCGTGTCGTATCCTAACGTGAATAAAGACACTTTATCTTAGGAAAGGCATTAAATCCAACATATTATTATATTTAATTCATTTTCTTTAAACGTTACTTTTTTATGGAGACTCATATTCGAGTAGAAGCTCTGTTTTTTTTTAATTAAACTATTTTTTATCCAACTACATCTACCGGCCTGAATATTCTTCTGACAAGATTTCTCGAATATTCAGGCCGGTGAATGTAGTTGGATAAAAATACAATTTAATTAAAAACAAAGCTTCCACTCGAAACAAAAATAACGGTTAGGAACAAAATAAATTATATATAAAATTTGTAAAAATTGTCCAAATGTGAACTTCTGACCTTTATCTGAATGTATGGATTTTATATATGTGTCGAGAGTTATAATGTTTTATTTTGTAAACATAGTTTTGTAATCTAGGGTAGGTTACTGGATAGAATAACCAAACGAAGGTTGGTAATGAACGTTAATACTTAGGAGAAGAACAACACATATAAGATTAGCCATCGGCACGTAGAAGAAGTAGTCAACAGATAAAAGTGAGTCAAATGAATTCTACAATGAATCTCCAATCTATCAACTGCCCCACGTGGTTAGATGTGGCACAAGCCCGAATTTAATGTGGGGTATCCGAGCCCGTAGGATCCGCTAAAATTTCCCCGTAGACGCTTTATAAAATGGGGTCAGGTAGCTGTTTCCCGAGAGGAGAATACCCTTCAAAATAGCCTCGTCTGGGTATCCTCTTTACCCGGAGGTAGAGAGTTTGACTAGCACAGCTGGAGACAAATCTCCAACTGCAGGTTATCTACCAATCGCCCCACGGGATTAGATATGGCACAAGGCCGAATTCAATGTTGGTTATCCACCCCATGCGATCGGATGTGTCACAAGGCAGAATTTACTGTGGGGTATCTGAGCCCGTAGGCTCGGTCAAGAATTCTCCGTAGACCCCGTATAAAACGGGGTTAGGTAGCTGTTTTCCGAGACGAGACTCTACCCTTCGACATAGCCTAGTCTGGAGATCCTCTCTGTTCGGAGGCAGAGAGTTTGACCAGCACAGCTGGAAACGAATCTCCAACAGCAGGATACCCGGTCAAATGTGGCACAAGGCCGAATTAAATCTGGGCTATCCGCGACCGTGGGCTCGGCCAAAAATATACCCCGTATAAGACGGTGTCGGTTAGCTGTTTACCAAGACGAGACTTTGCTCTTCTACATAGCCTTGTCTGGTGATACTCTCTGCCCGAAGGCAGAGAGTTTAACTAGCACAGCTGGAGATGAATCTCCAACTGCAGATCAACATACAGTATTTACTACTGACAAACCCATTATCGTCCGTAAGTATGCTACAACACATAGTCAGGACTGTGGCCGTGTTCATAGTTCTTGTTACTGAGTGTTGTGTTTTTCCTTTCATCATTATTGCTTCCATTATTTTGAGTCTTTTTTAATGACGAAAAGGTTATTATACTTGCATTTTCTAGAGTTTGGTAGGTTTATGTGTGTTATTAAATGAGTCCAAATTGAGCTATGGTCAGAGTTGGTGTAACTTGAGTCTTCTTGATAGACATGTAGTAGTGTGTCCAATATGATTATTCATGAGTTAAGTTTTATCAGGAAGGCAAAAGAAGGAGCAAAGAATTCATAAACAATATTGGTTCTCTGTAATCTAGATTTCGCAGGTGAGTTGTTATTGTTGATTTTATTGTTAATAAATTGGAAAATTTTCACACACTTTATATCCAGAAAAGAAAATACTTATACGAACACATAAAAAAATCAGTAAAAAGATTAATTACGTTAACAGTTGTCTTTACTGAGACATGATTCAAAGAGAGATTTCTGAAACCAAAAAATGGAAAATTATAAACAAAACTAGAACTTGTAAAACTTGGGATGACCCATGCCCTTTATGCCTACATGAAAAACTTCACATTATTAAGTTTCTAAATAATAAAAATCTATTAAACAATAGACATGAGTTAACGGTTTTTTGCCGACATCATCAAATTTTTGCATTGAATAATTAGCATAAAAAACAAACAATAAAATAATTTCTAAAATCCATAGTCCTAATAAATAGTTTAAATGCCCTACAAAAAAGATAACCCTTTATGAAGTCGTCAAAAAACAAATGTTACGGCAGTTTTTATATACACAAAACCCTTTCAGAAAAAAATAAAATAAAAAATAAATAAATCTCCATAGACACGTAAACCAGACTAGGCGAAATCATCTTCCGTTTTAAATTTAGACACCCCAACCTTACCCTGACTTGACATCTGTGAATGTAACTTTATACTGATACAATTTGTTAACACCTTACACCCCTGTTTATTTATACAATTGCTCTAGCCGTTACCATAGAAATTTTGATTTAAATAATGAATATGCTATTAAAACAAGTAAATTTCAGAAATAAGTTATTCAAAAAAAAATTTCGCTTGAAGATGGAACAGAGCTTACTTTAATTCAATTTAATTCAAATAATTATACTGAAGTTTTCGGCTCTTGTTTTGAAACCTGAGAACTCTTATGTAGCGTGTTGAATCATATTTTTAAATAATAATAATTATATATATATATATATATATATATATATATATATATATATATATATACAGTTTACTTACTACAAAGATCAATCTACGATCAACAAGCACTATATTTGCACTCCGTCACCGTTTTTGTTTTTATGTATTTTTTCTCAAACAAATGAAAAAAAGGAAGCGACGTTTCACATACGGCTTGCTTACAAACAGAATTGTTCATAACCATTTTTAGTTCTCACCAGTCGAGGTGCAACTGAAATGCACCGAAACGAAGTTGCATCTTTGTAGTGAGTAAACTGTTTTTTTGTCTATATGATAAAATTATAATAAATAATTATTACTCTGCTATCGTTATTGAGCCCTCTTTTGAATTAATGCTGTGAACGTTAGAATTTATATATTACTTTCGATCTCATTGCATCGGATATATATATATATATATATATATATATATATATATATATATATATATATAAAATTGAATAATAAAAATCTTCAGACACACTGGGTTGTATATTAATATTCTTTCCTTTTTATTATTATTATTTCACTTATATTCCTCGAGTAGTTTCGGCCAAAATGGCCACCATCAGGAGAAGAAATATTTCTGCTTGCTGCAGAAATGAATGTCTTGATGGAGAAAATGAGCTTTTGTCTATAGTTTTCATTTTTTTTTTTATCTTTTTAACATGAATCTTTTAACATTCCTTGTGTTGGTCAAACAGTCTCTTTTAAGTTGTTATTTGAGATAAGAGCTGGATGGATCCATGCTACTCTGAATTCCCTTGGTCAGTTTGACAGTGATGTGTCTCTGTTAAGTGTGTGTGTGTGTGTTATTTGGTTCTTTGTGAGTGAGTGAGTATGATATGTGTAAGCGTGTATATTGCTGTGGGTGTGTGTTATCATTTGGCTCATTAGGGAGTGAGTGAGCATGATGTGTGTAAGTGTGTGTGTTCGTGTGGGTGTGTGTATAGGTATGAGGCCTCAACACCTCTGTACGCATGTCTGTCTTGTGTGGGTGAGAAATGTGGGTAGGTTTTGATTTGTAGGGTTATATATTAATACTATCTATATTGTTAAATTTATGGTTTAACCCGGCTGGATAGTGTGTTTTTAGACGTTGTAACCACTTATTTTCATGGAACTCTAAAATTTTTCTTATGATATCCGCTCTGAACTTTTCTATTCTCTCTCTCTCTCTCTCTCTCTCTCTCTCTCTCTATATATATATATATATATATATATATATATATATATATATATATATATGCGTATATTTCGGCAGCATGTTTTCATTAAGACATGTTTCATTGAATAATTTAGATATGTTCTGTCTACTTATTTTCGATAGAATCCTTTCATATTCACAGATAAGCTTTTTTATTGATAGATATTTCGTTTATTTCCGAGTACTTTCGACATAGCACAATGTCATCATCAGGGTATTGTTTATTACAAGATAGATATTGTAGTGTACATTATTGTGAAAGACAAAAATATTCTTTAACTGCATTCTATATTTATGGGTTCAATATCTGAGATATAACGTATGTAAACATAATCAGTGTGGACAACAATGAATGGGAACAGACTTCAGGCAATTCACACACACACACACATTATATATATACGTATTAAGACATTTTTATGTTTACACATTCTTTGTATAGATACAAATATTTATATATCTATAAAAAGAATGTATAAACATAAAAATGTCTTAAAATAATTGTCGGACTTTGTCCATTTCATAATGTATGACGTCATATATATATATATATATATAAAAAGCTCTACATGCTATTTTTACTTTTATTTTTTCACGCGTGTATTGACCACTTTTTAATACAACTGTTTCTTGCTCTGATTCAACTCTTAACATTAACCTTTTATGTATTATATATATATGTATATGTGTGTGTATTTAGTTAGCTAATTCTCTTTTAGGCATGTATGACTGAATAAATTACAAACGTTATGTTTCCTTATTTTTATCATGATCCATTCATATTCATGAATATTTTTTTCGTATATTGCAATTGTAATATACAGAAAAATATTCGTGAATATGAAAGGATTATGATAAAAATAAGCAGACATAATTTTTGTAAATTATTCAATCAGTCATATATATATAAATATATGTGTGTGTGTTTGTGTGTGTGTATGTGTGTGTGGGTGTGTGTGTGTGTGAGAGTGGGTGCTATACACCTGTTTTTTTTTTCAATTTATTCCCGTGAAGCAGTAGGTTAGGGTGTGTTACGTTTTGGGGCGTAAATGCTAGGTCCTCCTCCTATCATTTGCGTTCTAATCACCTGATGATCACGTGAGCGTGAAACTTGATAGGGAAACGTGTTGTCCTTCGCTGTGTGTTGACATTGTGAAGCATTTTTGGGCTGTCTAGATAGTTCAGGCGTCAAGGACTTTAATTTATTGCGTAGGTGGGTGTTTGCCTTTTGGTCTTTCTTTTCTCTTTCCTCGTTTGTGTAATTTTTTCTTGCTTTAGTTATTAGGTTGTCTGGCAAGTTGGTCACACCAACAGTGTTATGTTTTTAGTATATATATATATATATATATATATATATAGATAGATAGATAGATAGATAGATAGATGCAGTAAAAATAGTTGTTGCTACTGGGCTGGAAAACCCAGATCTATGCAAGAAAAATAATTTTCACTTTTGAACGACTCTTATAGAATTATGAATCCCACAAGAGGTCGAGAGGTCTAAAGTATATCGTATCGGGCGGTTCTTTTTTCCTTCAACTGTGGGACGCAGGTTAGACCCATGCCGGAGAGCTTTTTTTTCGAATGTACAGGCCGATGAATATCATAATGACAAACACGCCCGCGCGCGCACACACACACACACACACACACATATATATATATATATATATATATATATATATATATATATATATATATATATATGTATATATATATATATACAGTGCTGTTCGATAACAGTGACACACCTTATTAAATATCTCTTCTCCGATGAAACGAAAATTGAGCTAAATTCAAAAGAAAAGCGATCTAACATTCGAAGAAGAAGCTTTGAAAGCTCGTTGAATTTAGCAGTAAGTACTGTCAAGCATCCATTCAATATAATGTTCTGGGGATGCCTTTCTCTTCATTGAACTGGTTTCTTGAAACCTATTGAAAAGACCCTCAGGAGCGAGAGAATTTTAGAGTCTTGTCTGCTTTCTTCTACTGAAAGGGTGCAAATCGACGATATTCAGTCACCCCCCCACGAGGGTGTCATGTGGCACAAGGCCTTTTTAACGTGGGCATTCCGAGCCCGTTGGCTCGTCCAAAAAATAGCCCATTTGAACCCGTATAAACGGATTCAGGCCCGGTTTTACCTCCCCGAAGGAGACTCCGCCCTTCGGCGTAGCCTCCTTCGGGTTCCTCCCGTCCGTAGGAAGAGAGTTCAACCGAACAGTCGGTTCAGAAGTGAACGACTGCAAATCGACCCCAACAAGCTCATTTTATGCAGGATAATGCTCCCCGTCACAAATCAAAATTGATGAAGGAATACTTTGATGAGAAGCAGGTGAGTGTTATGACATGGCCGCCCCAATCTCCTGACCTCAACCCCATAGAAAACTTATCGCTCCTGAGGGTCTTTTGATTAGGTTTCAAGAAACCAGTTCCATGAAAAGAAAAGCATCCACATATGTACTCAATACCACAAAAAAACACCTTTTACCTAGTATGACATTCTCATTTTAGTCAAAGACATATAGGAAATACACGAACTGCAAGAAAACTTTTAAAAAATCTCTGTACTTAAGTTAATATATGAACTTAACGAGGACAAAAAATCCTGTTCCTCGATGCAATGATAGTACATTTACTACCTCTCCTTATTAAAAATAAAACAACTAGTATAAACACATGTACTCTAAACTGTAAAAGTCAATGTCCTATTACAAAATAGGTATTATAAGAAACTTACTAAGCCGTGCAAAATCAAATTAAACAAAAAAGATTTTCTAGGCCGAATTAAAAAAATATTAAACAAACACTCATTAATAATGACTTCACTAATAACATTGTTGATGAACAAATTAGACAAGCTATTTGATATATTAACATAAATAACGATGAATACAATACATCATACTTATCATAAAACCCAGGTTGTGTGTGTGTGTGTGTGTGTGTGTGTGTGTACGTTTATATATTGGATCGGATTTCCTACATTTTTCAACAGATTTTAACAAACCTACACAGGACTACGTAAAATTACCTTGCGGTGGTTCTGACAGCACCAAAAATTGGAAAAACACAATTGTTTTCTGCACGAAATCAATTTGAAAACACGATTAAGAGGCATCGCGAGAATGAAAGGGGGACAACTCATATCGAGTTATACTTATTAAAGATAGTGTTTCTTATTGACTTGCACACTTTGTTCTTTATTTTTACATTCAGAATGCTTTAAAAATTCCATTTACAAGACAATTGTTTATAATAAAATTCTATTCAATCGGTAGACTCATAACGATTGAAAACAATGTTTTTGTTTGAGTTTGGGTTTGACCAATTCGTAAAAAAAAATAAAATAAAAAATAAACTAATTAAGACATCCGTGTCCGTCAACCTTAAACAATAATCTTTGTCAATTTTATTTTTCAGTCTTTATGAGGGTCGATACATGATCTATCTCTTACTGTTACATCTCCGGGCAACGCCGGGCTCTACTAGTCTGCTAGTCATCAAATGGCACTAAACATATCAAATTACTATATCGTAATCAAATGCATTCTAACTATAAAAAGGAGGAAAAAATTCTAAAAAACTCATAAACACTAATATATCTCCCACAGATCCAAGTAAAAAAAATAAAATTATTTATATACTATACCAAATTTAATACAATCATACGAGTTCTCCAATACAATTCTTCTCTGTCAATTAGCATCTTACAAAAACCAACATTATATATCAATTTAAATGTCCTTTGGGAGTTTGTATCTCTGAGAAAAATGTCAATAGGTACGTTGGCTTTACTACGACGATGTTAACAAAAAGACTTATATTTCATTTGGCTGAACATAGCTCAATATATCAGCACTTAAAGGAACACTCATGCCCACGCTCACAGATTAGACGGATAATAACTGAAAATACATCTATATTGCAGAAAAACAATAACAAGCAAAAACCAAAAATCCATGAAGCCGCTTATGTAAGAGATTTCAAGCCCAAAATAAATAAAGTCAACTATGAATATAGCAACAAAATCCATAAATGTTTATGAAAAAAATTATATACGTATAAGCAAAAACAAAAAAAAAACATCTGCGTATGAACAAAAACAGAAATAGTTTCCTCCCTTGTACTGAAAAAAACCCCAAAAGAACACGTGAACTTTGGACTCTGAAATCTAGAAGGCTGCATAAGCAGTAAAAACAAAAAACGAACAGATGAAATGCTTTCAATTAACAGAAACACGGACAATTTAACACTCTGAATATGGTCTCACATGAGATTGAAAGTACTTGGGTAGATAAAAACTATTCGAAAGAAAATTTCGGTATTTTTCTTACTCAATTTTCTAAGTCTATCTACCAAAACAATGAATCCATGAACTTGAATGGATCACAGCGAAAACTAATCGACATGTTATGTCTAAACTATTTAAACAAACCTGTTTGAATAATTTTTAAGCATTTCCTCCCAAGCTTGATGGGAGTGCGACTAGAACGCAGGGGGTTACAGAGAGGTATTTGAGGAAAGGATAAAAAGAAGGACGCGGATCAAGATCAAGGCATCAGAAAATGTCGATTGTCATTACATTTGAATATTTGAAGATTATAGCTATCAGGGAGGCAAGGAAGAGGAAGGGAGTTTCACTATCGGGAAGTGCGAGCGAAGAAGCTGTTGGAGTAGAAGAGACGGTTACATTTAACTGTTTTGACAGTGAAAGGTTGGAACAGAGATGCCAACCTAGTAGCACGCTTAAATTCATGCAGTTGGGGTATCAGTGATAGCTCGTCTGAGCAGTTGCCATGAAAATATTTCTAGAAAAGACAGAGGGAAGGCACTTTACGTCTGTGAGAAAGTGACTGTGGTCCAGATACCATATTACATATGCGTCGTTGGATCTTGTTGAAAACCTCGAGATGAACAGCGGGGGCACCTGACCATGTATGGCAACAATATTCAATACAAGGACGAATGGTAGATTTGTAGACTTCAAGGATGGACTCAAACGAAAAAAGCCTTTCTGGCGCGACACAGAGAACCAAATTTCCTTGCGGTAGTTGGAGCTATTGCTTCAATGAAGTTGTTCCACCTCAGACCAGTGGAAAACGTGGGACCAAGAAGGCTAGAGAGACGCTCTCGGGAAGTTGAGCATCAGCCATGCTGATAGGTGGCAGGGTGGTTTCTTTATGGTGGATAAATGAGAGCAGTTTCGTTTTTGAGGCATTATGGTTAATGTTGTGGTAGGATCCACCTAATTTGCATAGTGGAGTACCGACCATATAAATATGGTTGATACCGGGAAGAGAGGGAGGAATCAAGAGATTCAACCAGAGACTCTGCCCGACTGCGATTCAGTCAACACATTCTCCAGGAACGGTCTTACCAGGAATATACAAAAGACTATATGTAAATATTGTGTACACTTTCTTGTTTCAATACATTTTGTTCTAAGTACATTTTGTGTTGCATTATTATTCCATGCATTAGTCAAGTTTCTACAGTTAACAAGCCATTTCTTGCCCATGTCAATCACAGATTGGAAGTCCTTTTCGAGACCAACGGCCAGGTTAACTTTGTCATCAAGGCTGGATTTACAATTGAGACAGGAGTAAATGCTACTGTTGTCTGTGTAGAACTGATGACATCAGGAAGATCGTTGATGAAGATCAGAAACAGCGTAGTACCCATGACAGAGCTTTGGGGAGCACCAGCTTTCGTATGCAAAGAACTGGAGGAAAACCGGTTTAGGACGATCTTCATTTCACAGTTTGAGAGGAATGATTGGATTAAATCAAATAATAATCCTGTAATACAATATCTCTGAAGCTAACGAAGAAGGCCGACATGCCAAACTCTATCAAGCGCCTTTGATATATCTAGAGTCACAACTCGAACTTCGCCGTTATTATCTGGAGTCTGGTATACAAATTCAGATATGGCCGTAAACACGTCAGCGGTAGACCGGGCAAAGCGGAAACCATATTGTTTTTCAGAGAGCAGATCATGGGATATAAAGTGCTTAACCATTTCGGCATTGATTAAAGCCTCGAAGACTTTGCCGGAGAGTGATAGGAGACGGATAGGACGATAGTTAGATGGGCCAGAAGGGTCTCCAGAGTTCTTAAAAACAGGAACAAGAGATGAGGATTTCGATTAGGCTGAAAAGTGAGAGGCAATAGTTATAGAGTTTAAAGAGAATTGGGGCCAGCTCAGGGGCACATTTCTTTAGGACTACAGCTGGGTATCCCGTCACCACTACTTACATTATGAGAGTCTAACTTAGAGATGATTTCCAACACTATCAACGAGGTTATGCTCGTCTCAATAGAGCCTCGGTTCTAGGGGGAAAATCAGGTGTGGGTACCCCAGATGAGTCGAGTGTTGAGAATTTTCGAGCAAAGCATTCAGCCTTATCAGCTGAGGAAGTTAGGACTTCGAATTGATTGAATAGAGGAGGGATTGTGGATTTGCTGTTGTTCAGTACACTCCTGCAGAGCCCCCAACTGTCTTTACAGCCAAACTTGCGAGATGCAATACATTGTCTCATTCTATCAGTAAATAGTAACTTTGCTTCCCTGAGGACACGTTTGCACTCATTACGAGCAGAGACAAAGAGACGTCTGTTGCAATATGATATGTCGCTTCGCTACAGACGGAAGAAATTATTCATATGCGCTACAGCAGCTGAACAAGTAGCCGAGAACCAAGGAGATGAGCGCGATTTAACTTTAGTTTTATTTTTTATTTATTTATTTATTTATTTTGTTGGGATGAAAACCTTGATGCCAGCTTTTTTTTAAGCGTTTCACCCCAAGCAAGGCCGGAAGCCACTAGGACGCAAGGGGTTACAGAAAATTTGGAGCAAGATCAGATAGGAGTGATAGAGGAAAGGATGAGGAGAAGGATAGTGGATAGATCAAGGCGACTGGAGATGTCGATTGACATTACATTTGAATAGTTGGAGATTATAGCTCTCAGGGAAAATGGAATAGGGAAGGGAGTTCCACAGGAGAGAGGTGCGAGACATAAAGCCAAGAAAAATTAAATGTTTAGTCGTAGTACCTTGTCTGTCGTTTTTAATGAAACATGCGTATATATATGTGTGTGTGTGTGTGTGAATAAAAACTAAAGGAAATGTTATCTTAGCCGACGCGTTTCGTCCGCTGAGCGGTTTTTCTCAGGCATTTTACAGATACACTTTATCTGAAATTTTTACACACACACACACACACACACATATATATATATATATATATATAAAGAGTGTTTAAGAGTATTTTACTATAAAAAGGGAATCTCTAAAGATTCTGATCTTTGATCATATGGCGAAACTTTATGTATCGTATTATTCCGAGAATTTTTCAACACTACACTCCTTATATCTATGTCTCTCTCTCTCTCTCTCAAGCCCCTCTCTCTCTCCCTCTCGCTCTTTATCTATTTATCTATATGTGTGTGTGTGTTCCTAATTAAATATATGCATATTATTTACATATCTTCGTATTTACATACATAATTATATATGCATGTATCTATTTGCGCTCATTCGCCATAAAGTAAAACCTGTTCTTAATTCAAACATTTCTGACGCCAAATAACCATCATGGAGTCGTTGATGTGGCATAAAAATACTTATACCCATAATTATGATCATTATTTTCTTTTAATTGAAATTACTGACAGTTTTTCCATTATTAATATTTCACACGTATTCAGTTTTTTTAAAGAAACCACACGATGCTTATTCCTTATTTTTACCAAGACAAATGGTTTCGGGTTCAAGCCGAGATGTGTTTTTAATTTTTCTGCGCTGTTTATTAACGGTCTTATACCAACATTTTGATTATTTGCAATGAAAAGCAACTGAATTTAAAAATAAAAATTTACAAATTAATAGAACAGGAAATGCTTCATCTAATAATAATAATAATAATAATAATAATAAAATAACAATAATAATAATAATAATAATAATAAAATAACAATAATAATAATAATAATAATTTACAAGAATAATAATAATAAATAAAAATAACAATAAAATAACAATAATGACAACAATAATAATAATAATAATAATAATAATAATAATAATAACAACAATAATATTAACAATAATAATAATAACAATAATAATAACACTGATAATAATATAATAATAATAATAACAATAATAATAATAACAATAATAATAATAAAAAAAAAAATAACAATAATATAATAATAATAACAATAATAACAACAATAATGACAACAATAATAATAATAACAATAATAATAACAATAATAATAATAACAACAATAATATTAACAATAATAATAATAACAATAATAATAACACTGATAATAATATAATAATAATAATAACAATAATAATAATAATAATAATAATAAAAAATAAAAATAACAATAATATAATAATAATAACAATAATAACAAATAATAATGACAACAATAATAATAATAATAATAATAATAAAAACAATAATAACAATAATAATAATAACAATAATAATAATAACAATAATAACAATAATAATAACAATAACAATAATAATAACAATAATAATAATAACAACAATAATAATAATAAATAAAAATAGCAAAAAATATAACAATAATGACAACAATAATAATAACAATAATAATAATAACAACAATAATAATAACAACAATTATAATAACAATAATAGTAATAACACTGATAATAACAATAATATAATAATAATAACAATAATGTCAACAATAATAATAATAACAATAATAATCATAATAACAATAATACAAGTAATAACAATTTAGATTTTGTCACAAAGATTAGGGATCTGGAGCATGATGAAGCTTATAAGTACCTAGGAATTAGCGAAGGAGATGGCATAAAACCCCACCCAAATGAAGGAAAAAATAAGAAAAGGGTACTACAGGCGTGTACGTCTGGTACTAAATACTGAGCTAAACTCAAAAAACAGAATATCGGCCGTAAACACATTGGCTGTCCCTGTGGTGGAAGCTTTAATGTCCTTAACTGGACCATAGCTGAAATTAAGCGAATGGACGCCAAAACGAGAAAGCTTCTCACTTGCTATCGCGTGCATCATCCCAAAGCTGATGTTGATCGTCTGTATGTGCCCAGATCCTAAGGAGGCAGAGGATTAGTTCAACTAGAACTGTCATACAAAACTACAACAATTGGCCTCCAAAGATATTTGGAAACTTTAGAAGACTGGATGATGGTATGCGTCAAGGAACATGAAAGTAGTAAGCGTCTTTACTCCGTAATGAAAGAAGCCAACAAATTCAAAATGGAGTTTCAAATGGGCGTAGAGATGCAACTACAGCACAATACACCGGCTGAAACTGCAAAATACCTTAAAAAAACAGCAAAGACGAATGCAACCGACCAGATACAGAAGCGATGGCAAGATAAACCGCTTCATGGCCAATACTCTGCCCGTACCAAACAAGCTGACGTAGACAAAACCCGTACCCATCAGTGGCTACGTAGTGCAGGGCTGAAAGCGGAAACTGAAGGTTTTATCCGTTCCATTGCGCAGGACCAATGCTTGCTAACTAGGAATTATCAAGCACATATACTAAAATATTGTGTCAGCCCAAAATGCAGATTCTGTGATAAATATCCAGAAACGATTGATCATCTTGTATCAGGTTGCACGGTGTTAGCACCCACTGAATATAAAACCCGACATGACAGAGTGGGCCAATATCTGCACTGGAAAATATGCAACTTCTACAGGAAGGAAACTGAAAGAAACTGGTATGAACACCACCCAGACCCGGTTACGCAGATAGGACCAGTTACAATTCTATGGGACTACACAATACACACTGACAGAACAATCAATGCCAACCGCCCAGATATTGTTATTAAAGACCACAAACAAAAACGGTGCCTCCTTATTGATATGGCAGCCCCTGCTGACTGCAATGTATCTTTGAAGATATTCAAAAAGTTGTCACAATACAAGGACCTTGAAATAGAAATCTCGAAAATGTGGCATATGGGAACATCAACAATCCCTGTTGTAGTTGGAGCCCTAGGACTGGTTGGAAAAGATTGCAGTAGACTAATTGAAGGGATTCCTGGAAGTCCATGCCTCAAAGAGATACAAAAAAATTGTTCTGACAAGTACAGCCCACACTTTACGAAGGGCTTTATCTATGTAATTTTTTTTTTTAATTTGTCAGTGGAAAGTGTCATGATGCCATTTCTAGCCTTAGGTCCCTGGGCGGGACTCGGAAAGAAATGTGTAAACGCCAGAAATCAAAGAAAATAATAATAATAATAATAATAATAATATCGGTAATATTATAATATAATAATCGTTTTTAGAAAAATGAAGTGGAAAGATTAGATTGAATCAATTGTTAGGTCTACTGCTAAGAAAGTTGGTTCACTGTGCTGTGCTCAATGATTTTTCCCGCCAGAATCTATCTTACATATTTTTAAGTCTACCATTCGTCCTTGCTTTGAATATTACCGCCACATATGATCTTGAGCTTCTATTATATATTCCGAGATTCTTGATAAATTCAAATAACTGGTCCTGACCTGGCATCTCACCTTCAGTCACTTTCACACCACCCATGATGTAGCTCGCACGTCCATTTTCAATAGATACGTTCATGCTAATTTTTCTGATGAGCTTTCTTCTATGGTATAAATGGGACCTAAATTAAATTAAATTGAATTAAAAATTAATTATTAATTGTATTAAATTAAATTTAAAATTTTAATATAGTTATTAAATTTTTTTAAATAAATTATTCTAAAATTCGCTTGAAGATGAAACAGAACTAATCCTTTTAATTTAATGTAATTGAATTTGAAGCTTTTGGTTTCTGTTTTTGAAACATGGTAATACATGTGTAGCGATGAAACCATATTTTTAAATCAGTTAATTTATAATATTTATGCTCTGTAAATTTACATTGAGCACTGTTTTGTAAAAATAAAAATATCAGTAAGAGCATCAGATTACATATCTTAATGTTCTTCTTTTTTTTTACTATAATATATATATTCTCGCTGGGTGCACCATACTTTAGGCCTTGTGCCATATCTAAGCTACGCTTGAAAAATCACTATCGCTTTAGGATGAAATGGAACTAATGTTTTTAATTTAATTGCAAAATTAAATTCGAGGCTTTTAGCTTCTATTTTTGAAACATGGTTAGAACTGTGTAGCGGAAAAAACATATTTTAAATCAATTAATTTATAATATATATATATATATATATATATATATATATATATATTTGTGCGTGTGTGAGCGACAGTGTGAGTGTATGTGTGTGTGTGATATTAAAGTAAAAATGAGTCTTTTTGTAAAAACGACATTGTTTTTGTAAAAGCGAGTATTTTTTCGTTCATATTTACTTTTCATTTCTTGTTTACGGATGAAAATGTGCCTGTCTGTATTCACCAGTGGAAGCTTAATAAAAATGATTAAATAAAAAACTACTGTCTAAATACATATATACACACATTTACACACACACACACACATATATATATATATATATATATATATATATATATATATATATATATATATATATATATATATAAATAAATATATATATATATATAAACATGCATATATATATATATATATATATATATATATATATATATATATATATATATGTATGCATGTTTGTATGTATGTATATATACACTTGTGTAGAGTTGCGTTGCCACCATCATCGAAACAACTTAATCGAAATTTTTCACTAGAAACAGCTGTCTACTCAATTAACATATTACTTAATTACTTTAGGGGTAATGAAAACTCAGCAAGGCCCCATCCACCCGCCATGGATCGTTCACTCGACCTGATCTCCTCTCCATAAATATAAACAACTTTTACACCGAACACATCTGGTTTAGCTTAGAGATAAGAATATATTTTCACCTAAACCATAAATCAGGGGAAGACTACGAACCTGATGTAACAAAAATGAAAATCTTTTTCGCTAATGAAGTTAGAATTAAACTATAGCTTGGTTTCAGGTGCCATTTCTCGAGATGATTAACTCGTCTTGCAGATTTAGTCAAACAAGGAGGGGTCCGTTTGAAGACGAAAAGAGTTCTGATACATACAAAAATCTTGCGCAGTCTATATTTCTGAGGTGATGTATAGGAAACAATTTACACTATTTACATTGTTTGGACAATTGTCCTGGTGTTTATTGTCATAATCACAATGTTTCGGCCGTTGTACGCTCCTGTCTTCTTCATAGCCCAGCGGATGAAAGCGTTGGTTAAAATGAATCCAGTGACTAGATCCAAAGAGTTTTGAGTTCAATACATGGCCACGGCATAGGTAAGTTGATAAGAGATATCTACAAAAGTCATGGCACGTGGAACTAGAACAATCTACCCCGGTGGGCGAAATAAAGGGTTCGATTCGAAATTCTAGTTTGTATCAACTGACGAAGTCCGAGGCATACAAATCCTGAAACGCCGTAAATATGACAATAAAGATGAGGACAATAGTCCGAGGAATTAAGTAGTGTACGGAGTCTTGCTCTTAAAATCAATGAGATTGTTGATCAATGTGGTTGGACGTTGGTTAGATTAGAAAAAAAGGAACTTGGCCGTTTGTTTAGATAAATGACCAAAGATTTATTTTTATATACAAGTTATAAAAAAGGACTCTGGTAAGTGGTATACTGTAGCCGGTTGAATGTACGGTGTACTAGATGTGAAGTGAGAGCGTGGAAAAACGAGTATGCTTAAACCTGGGTGACTGCTTGGTAGTTACCGCTTTGTGCTCTTCATGTTCATAAGGTCCGTTCATTTGCTGTGTTTACAGGAGGTCTTTTACAAAGCCTAATGGTCAGACATGCAGTCAGCCGTGCATGCGTGCATTCTCTCTCCGCTTACTGTTGGTGTGTTATTCTCCGGGTTCTTATAGACTACATAAGAGAAACGCACGGACGTAGTTGAAAGTATTTGTGGCAAACGATGTTCGCCTCAAAAGTTACTGGCACTCTGATATATTTGTGCTTCTTTTAAAATTTGTTTTTGAGTAGAGTGAGTCGTGTATGTGACTTAGCTAGACGAAAATTGGTGTTTAGTTATAGATATATATTTTTAATATTTTGTAAATTTGGCTTTAACTTGTTATCTCTACGTGAATTTGTTTTTGCCGCTACAATATCTTTCTAGTTCTCCTACAAAAGTGATTGTGTAAATAAACAAATTTAAAAATTAAAGTATATCATAATCAGATATATATATATATATATATATATATATATATATATATATATATATATATATATATATATCAGATGACAATTACATTACAATAAATTAAACAATGCACAGACATAGCAACAATGATAGTTTGTCTTTGTTTACATGGAAGATTTCCAAGCAACGACAAACTCGTGCATACGAGACGCTGGAAGCGAAAATCGCATTGCGGCCCATGACATCACACATGACCACGCGAGAGTGAAAACGAGAAGTGTTAAGTGTGGAAATGGCTTCTGTTATCAATTACAGGTATTTAAGGATATTTGTGGAGATTTCATAGTTTATTTTGTTCAGGTTAGGTTTCAATTGTTTTATGTATATAGCTTCAAGAATTTTTAGTTTTTGTTTATTGTTTTCGTGTTTAAGTATCGTTGTGTTTTCAACAAAGATTTTCCAGAATTGTGTATGCGGCCAGGCATGTTGTTTTAAATGCCTAAAAGCGGTTAATCGATTTTGGTATCTGTTTGATTAAAGAAGGCGGGTGGTTGGAAGATATAAACAAATAAAAACTATAATCAAACAGATGCCAAAATCGATTAACCGCAGGATTTCGACAATTCCTCCAAAGAATCCATATTTCACAAAGCTAAGAATGACTACGAAACAGCCCTAAAAGATAGCGGATCCCCAGCAACACTCACATACTCACCACAAAACACAAAAAAGGCTAACAGGAGAAGAAATATTATATGGTTCAACCCATCGTACAGCAAAAACGTAAAAACAAACGTAGGAAAAATATTCTTCAAACTCTTACACAAACACTTCCCGGAACCAATCACCCTACACAAAATATTCAACAAAAAACACAGTAAAATCAGCTACAGTTGCACCGAGAAACATGGCACAAATAATAAAAAAAAAAGCACAACAGGAAAATTATCAACAAACCACACGAACAAATTAAACCCATGTGCAACTGCAGAATAAAGAACGAATGTCCCTAAACGGTAATTGTTTACAGAACAACGTAATATACCAAGCCACTATAAAATCACTAGATAATGAAGAAAAAGTATACATAGAAGAAACTGAAGGACCCTGGAAACAAAGAAATTATGCACACAAAACATCTTTCACAAATAGTAAATATGCGAACAGCACAATGGTTTCTAAGTATATCTGGGAAATTAAAAACAAAACGCACATCACACCAAAAATATCTTGGAAAAGGTCATCAGCCTACAACAACCAATCAAAAATTTGCAAACTTTGCTTGGAGGAAAAAATAGCTATCATTACCTTCCCAAACCAAAAATTATATTAACTGTTATAAATAATTATTAAATATAAGATCCCAGCTCATCTCAAAATGCAGACATGAAAACAAATTTTTACTACGTTAGTTAAAAATCGAAAACTGAAAAAAAAATAAACAAATAAATAAAATAAAATAAAATAAAAAATAAATCAGCAAAATGACAATAAAATAAGCAAAATAAATTAACCCAAAAAAATTACCAAACCACACCCGTTAGAATAGGCGAAATAGAATAAATAAACAAAAAAAGAAAAAAAGAAAATCAATCAACCCAAATAAATAAAGTAAATAATAAACAAATTAACAAACCATTATGACCAAAATGTTAGTTAGACTATAAAAATGAAACCAAAAATCGAAAAAATAGCTATAATTGTTAATATAATGATAAAAGAAAAATAAATACTACGTTACTTAAAAATCGAAAACAGAAAAGTGTAAATAAAAATATACAGCTTAATAAATAAATAATAAAAAACAAGTAAAATAAATTAATCTAAATTCATCCAAATAAATAAATAAACCAATAAACCGATCCCGATAAGTAGCTGTTAGAAAAAAAAAAAACAAATAAAGATAATCAATTCAAATAAATACATGAAATAATAAACAAATTAAAAACTGCTCCCACCAAAATAATAGTTAGAATAAACTAAAACAGTCAACCCCAAAATTGAATAAATAGCTTAAATTATCTTCCCAAACCAAAACAAAACTATTAAATAAGCGATATAAACAAATTTTTACTACGTTAATAAAAACACCGACTAATCAATATATATATATATATATATATATATATATATATATATATAATAAAAACAAGCAAAACAATTTAACCCAAATAAATAATTAAACAAACAAACGACTTCCGGTAAAATAACCGCCAAAATAGACTACCCACAATGCACCACTGACCCGTATATATAAATAGCCGAGAAAAATAACAGCACTCGTGGTCTAACGATTGCATCTAGCATGAAGCAGACTGTCGCCTCTAAGTGTTGACTTCTGTGTTCAATTTTATATTTACACATGCTCTGTCTCTGATACTGAGCACTTTATTCCATAAATATAGCACGTCTTAAGACTATATTTCTTCATATATATATATATATATATATATATATATATATATATATATATATGCACATTTATCTCTCGTTTCCAAGAATATCATTTCTTTTTTGCTGATCGGTTCTATTATGGCGACTTCTTGCATGGAAGAGTAGATGACACAGACTGCATTGTAATGTTGTTAGAGGACGAGGTTGATTTTGTCGAGACTTTATGGTCATTTGATTTCTTCCTTTTCTCTTCTGGTGGCTTCAATGGTTTTGCTCCCGATGGTGATCAAACGCCGCCAGTTGGTACGGTCTTGGCCTCGTGTTTCAAACGATTTCGGCTCGAGTCCAGTGGCTTTTTATTGTTGTTTTGAGTTGGTCCTTGTTTCATCCCGAAGATACTAGGAAGCCGTCGTATACCTGCCAGAAAAAAAAACTTCGTTGTCAATTAAAATATAGCCATTATGCATACGCGTAACGTTTCAGCGACTATGGAAACAAGGCGAGCAATAACTGAGACCGACTAAACCAGATATCCCTAAAGACAGTCCGCGTGTAAATCTTGCCTTCATTAACGACCTGTCATCAGTTCACAGCCAGGTATTTATGCTGGTGTCACAAATATTTGCTCCTGTCTTAGTAGCATGTCCGACGGATCCGTCTGAGTAAACCTGGCAACTGTTCTTGAAAAGAACAGCCAATCAGTGGATCAAACTCAAGGGGTTACTGAGCATGGAATATTTAAGAACAGGAACAACGGCTACAGAGCAAAAACAGAGGAAGGGTAATCAGGAGGACAGTAGATAGCGATTGACATTGCATTTACATTTTTGCAAATTAAAGTTGGCTGGAAAGCAAGAAAGCCCGTAGGTTGTTCCGCAAGCAAGACAAGCTTACTAACCATTACACCGCCTCGATGTGCCCTATAGTGATTTTCCAAGCATAGCTTAGATGTGGCACAAGGCCAAAAGAATGGGCACCCAGTGAGGATCGAATCCACTACTCAGTCGTAATTGTTCTAGCGAGACAAGCTTGCTAGCCATTACACCGCCTCGAGGTGCCCTATAGTGATTTTCCAAGCGTAGCTTAGATGTGGCACAAGGCCAAAAGAATGGGCACCCAGTGAGTATCGAATCCACTACTCAGTCGTAACTGATCTAACGAGACAAGCTTGCTAAACATTACACCGCCTCGAGGTACCCTATATTGATTTCCCAAGCATAGCTTAGATGTGGCACAAGGCTGAAAGTATGAGTCACCCTGTGAGGATCGAATGACCCGGAAGAGTTCTACAAGGGAGAAGTGCGTGAAAAGAAACTGTTAGCATAGAACTTACGGTTACATCTACCCAACTTAAGTGTAAATTGATAAAACCTCGTCGCCAGTCTCGTACTGCGATTAAATTCAAAGAGTCTCGACACCATAGCCAAGAGCTTTATCCGAATAATTACCATGAAAGTATTTAAAGAAAGGGTAAAGGAAGGCAACCTTACGGCGGTGGCCAAGTCACTGAAGACGCCAGATCGGGGCCAATAATAATATTGCTGATTTTCGTTGCTTTTATCAAAGATCTGTAGATAAATAACAGGGGCACTGGACCATATGTGGCAGCAATATTCTAATCATATATGAATGGTTGACTTATAGATATGAAAGATAGATTCTTGAGAGAAAAATTGTCTAGCAAGACACATTGAACCATATTTTCCATTTCTTGTTTTCTACAAAATTTTGTCTTAATTCTATATCCTATTTTACACACACACACATAACTGATACAATACCACGAAAATATATATAAAAGTTCACCCCAAGCAAGTTAGTAAAACCACTGAGACACAAGGTGTTACTATGTGTGGAAGAGTTAAAACAGGAACAATTCCAGGGACCGAGAACAAAAAGCAGAGTAATCAGGAGGACAGTAGATAGCGATTGACATTTGTTTTAAAATTTTGCAGATTAAAGTTGGCTGGAAAACATAGAACCGCTAGGGAGTTCCTCAAGCGAGAATTGCGAGAAAATAAACTGTTAGAATAGAATTTACGGTTACATTAGCCAGCTCAACTGTAAATTGGTGAAACTACGTCGTCAGTCGAGTGCTGTGTTTAAATTCAGAGGGTCTAGGCACCATAGTGAAGAGCTCAGCCGAACAATTACCATGAAAGTATTTATAGAAAAGGCAACGAGAGACAATCTTACAGCGGTGGGAAAGTGACTGAAGCCGAGACGCCAGATCGGGGCTAATAATATTGCGGGTTCTTCTTTGGATTTTATCAAGGAACTCTAGATAAATAGTCGAAGCACCGAACCATGTGTGGCAGCAATAGTCTAAGCATGGACGATTGGTAGACTTATAGATATGAAAGATAGATTCTGGAGAGAAAAATCGTCTAGCACGACACAGTGAACTAACTTTCCTATCAGCTGACTTAGCGATGGATTCAATAGAGTCTTCATGTCAGCCGAGAAGGTCAGACCAAGAAAACACAGCGTGTCAATATATATATATATATATATATATATATATATATATATATATATATGTATAAAGATTGTTTGCATTGGTATTTTTTTTCTTATCGTCTTAAATATTTCTTTCTTTCTCTTTTACTTTTTTTAGGGTTTTATTTATTTATTTTTTTGTTTCTAACCGCATCAATCATATGACGTGAATTTTCGACAACCGGAAATGCCTTTAATTATATTTTGTCTGGACTCTTGATATCTACACCGCTTGTGTCGCGCGGAAAAGGAATTTTCGATTCAACCACCCAGAGGTGGTAAACAGATCGTAGAGACCGCGGCCCGAAGTCCTTTTTCTATCGAAGACAGGAGCTGAACCTGATTCCTCATAGCTCCTCGTGAGCGTGCATTTGAGAAGGGCAGGTATTGTGTCTAAATAACACAGGAACATAAATAAAAAAGTGAGAAACCAACCCGTTTATACGCATATAGATACTAATCCAACACACACACACGTACATATATATATATATATATATATATATATATATATATATATATATATATATATATATATATATATATATATCCAATATATATATATATAATTATATATATATATATATATATATATATATATATATATATATATATATATATATATATATATATATATATATATATATATATATATATATGTGTGTCTGTGTGTTTATATATATATATGTGTATATGTATATATATATGTATATATATATATATATATATATATATATATATATATATTGGATTAGTATATATATGTATATAAATATATATATAAATTAATACACACACACACACACACACATATATATATATATATGTGTGTGTGTGTGTGTGTGTGGGGGGAGAAGGCTTGTGACAACGGTAAGTTGACCTTCATATTCATATTTAGGGAACAAAGAAAAGAGAGAGAAAAGCGCGAAAGAAGAAAAGAGAAAGACCGAGATAGCAAAGAGAGAGAGAGGCCGAGAGAAAAAAAAAAGTGAAAGAGACGGAAAAAAAAACAACGGAAAAGAGAGAGACAGAAAGAACAAAGAAAAAGAGAAAAAGACTTAAAGAACAAAAGAAGAGAGAGAGGGAGAGAGAGGGAGACAGATACAACAAACGGTAAGAGATATAGACAGAGACCGACAAAAGAAAAGAGAGAGAGAGAGAAAATGAGATAACAAAGATAAAGATAGATAGATAGATAGATAGATAGAGAGAGAGAGAGAGAGAGTGATGGAGTGGGTGGGGACAGAGAAAGAGATGAAGCTCAACTTATCGTTGTCACAAGCCCACAAACGTTGGATACAAAATGGCGATCACACCCACTATATTCGTAATTGTTTACGAGGCCATCTTGCCCTCTTGGTTAAAAGAAAAGCTCCTAGCATTGTTTCAAAACAATGTTAGAGAAATCTTAAAAGTATCTTTTATGCTTATTCAGCTCTTTAGATGTTTCGGTACTATAACCGGTTTAAACAAGAAAAACATGAGTACGCTTCAGCAGCCTAGCAAGTGTTATCAGCGCCCGGGAGCGAATACAGTTTTATCACCCCTATCTGAGTTACTCCTGAAATGTTTTACCATATGTTCTCTGGCATTTACTCTGTTAAGGACAATAATAAAGAACCAATTATTACTTTACTACAACTCGGCTCCCTGTGTCAGGCGAGACGATATTTCTCGCCGGAATCTTTTATACGCATCTATAATTCTACCATTCATCCATGCTTAGAATATGGCTGCCACATATGGTCCAGTGCCTTTGCTATTTACATGGAACACCTTGATAAGATCCAAAGAAGAATCAGCAATATTATTGGTCCTGATCTGGAGGCTCGGCTTCAGTTACTTACCCCCATCCCCGACCTTAAGGTTGCCAAACTCTGCTATAAATACTTACATAGTATTTATTCGGATAGGCTCTTCGCTATGTTACCTAGACTCTATGGATTTAAGCGCAATACTATACTGGCGGCAAGATCTCATCAATTTATAGTTGAGCTGTCTAGATGTAGCCGTAAGTTCTATGCTAACAGTTTCTTATCTCGCACTTCTCGCTTGTGGAACTCCCCCCCCCCAGTTCTATGCTTTCCATCCAACTTTAATCTGCAAAATTTTAAATGCAATGTCAATCGCTATCTACTGCCCTCCTGATTACTCTTTCCTCTTCTCGATCATTATTAAAGATTGTCTTTCTGCCCCCTGTAACCTCTTGTGTCTTAGTGGTTTTATTGCCTTGCATGGGGTGATACCGATTAATAAAAAATTAAAGGGTACTAGTACTCTTGCGTAATATCAGTCCTACTATATGCCAATGAATGCTGGACAATTCCCTTACAGATAAAGATGGCAAAATAGGAATTGTCATTCACTGAGTATTGTGCAAGCGATTTACGTACGTCAAGGGCGACAAATGGTATCAGCACGACCTCGGGAATGTTTTGGAAATTAAAATGATCAAATTGAAGGATAATCAACGACATTGAGGTGTAGGCTAACCATGCCCCGTCGGGGTCTACAAAACGCTACAGACGAGTAATATTCCCCAAAAGGGCCAACTTCCATGTAGTTGCTTGCAGACTAACATCTACCTATAGACTTAAGTATAAATGTTAGGAATGTTTACTTATAGACTCAAGAATAGATCCAATATTTATAATAGACTCATGCATGAACCTTTCAATATTTGCTTATCGACTCAAGTATGATTATGACTTATGCTTACCTATTGACTTAAGTAAAACCCAACGAATATGTACAAATAGATTGCTTGAAAACAAGTCCAGTGTTTACCATTAGACTCAGATGTAAACACAACGTTTACTTATGAACTCATATATAAAACCAACAAAAACCCAACCAATGTGAACATTTAAATTTAATATAAACACGACTAATGCTTACCTATGTACTTAAGTATAAAAAAGCACGATATTGAAGTACAGAGTTAAGTAGAAACCCGGCCAATAGGTACCTAGAGACCCAAGTATAAACACAACCATTGTTTACTTCTAAACTTACACTGAGCTTATAAATTATGAATTATAACAATATTTACCTAGAAATTCAACTATGATTTTGACATTAAATAACCCAAAGGTGAATATGATATAGAAATAACCGACCAAAAACAGAATTATATGCATTCACAAAGCGAATAATCCTAGAAAAAACGTGTCAGGCTATTGCTATGACAGCAGGCCACAGGGTGATGATAAAGAGAAAAAACGTGTCAGGCTATTGCTATGACAGCAGGCCACAGGGTGATGACAAAGAAAAAAATACGTGTCAGGCTATTGCTATGTCAGAGGCCACAGGGTGATGACAAATAGAAAAAACGTGTCATGCGTGTCCATGATGACAAAGAGAAAAACGTTGCTATGCTCAGCAGTCCACAGGGTGATGACAAAGAGAAAAAAACGTGTCAGGCTATTGATATGTCATCAGTCCACAGGTGATGACAAAGAGAAAAAAAGTGTCAGGCGATTGCTATTCAGCAGTCCACAGTGTCATCAAAGGCCAATATGTCAGTGTGATGACAGAGAGAAAAAAAGTGTCAGGCGATTGCTATGTCAGCAGTCCACAGTGTGATGACAAAGAGAAAAATATGTCAGGTTATTGCGATGTCATCAGGCCAGAGGGTGATGACAAAGAGAAAAAACGTGTCAGGCTATTGCTATGTCAGCAGTCCACAGGGTGATGACAAAAAGAAAAAAACGTGTTAGGCTATTTCTATGTCAGCAGTCCACAGGGTGATGACAATGAGAAAAACGGTGATGACAATGAATGAAAAAAAACGTGTCAGGCTATTGCTATGTCAGCAGTCCACAGGGGATGATGACAAACATGGTGAGAAAAAAAAACGTGTCAGGGCATTGGCTATTTCTACAGGGTGTCAGCAGTCCACTATGGTCCACAGGGTGATGACAAAGAGAAAAAAACGAGTCCAAAAACAAAGAGAAAAACGTGCCAGGCTATTGCTATGTCATCAGTCCACAGGGTAATGACAAAGAGAAAAAAAAACGTGTCAGGCTATTGCTATGTCAGCAGGCCACAGGGTGATGACAAAGAGAAAAAAAACGTGTCAGGCTATTGCTATGTCAGCAGTCCACAGGGTGATGACAAAGAAAAAAATACGTGTCAGGCTATTGCTATGTCAGCAGGCCACAGGTGATGACAAAGAGAAAAACGTATCAGGCTATTGCTATGTCAGCAGGCCACAGGGTGATGACAAAGAGAAAAACGTGTCAGGCTATTGCTATGTCATCAGTGCACAGGGTGATGACAAAGAAAAAAAAACGTGTCAGGCTATTGCTATGTCAGCAGTCCACAGGGTGATGACAAAGAGAAAAAAAACGTGTCAGGCTATTATTGTTTATGACAAAGAGTCCACAGGGTGATGACAAGAGAAAAAAAAAAAACGTGTCAGGCTATTGCTATGTCAGGCAGGCCAGCAGGGTGATGACAAGAGAGAAAAAAAAACGTGTCAGGCCACAGCAGTCCACAGGGTGATGACAAAGAGAAAAAAACGTGCGGCTATTGCTATTGACAAAGAGAAAAAAACGTGTCAGGCTATTGCTATGTCATCAGGCCACAGTGTGATGACAGAGAGAAAAAAAAGTGTCAGGCGATTGCTCCAGGCCATGACAAAAAGGGCGATGTCATCAGGCCACAGGGATGATGACAAAGAGTCCAAAAAAAAACAAAAAACGTGTCAGGCTATTGCTATGTCTGCAGTCCACAGGTTGATGACAAAGAGAAAAAAAAAAAACGTGTCAGGCTATTGCTATGTCAGCAGTCCACAGGGTGATGACAAAGAGAAAAAAAAAAAGTGTCAGGCTATTTCTATGTCAGCAGTCCACAGGGTGATGACAAAAAAAAAAACGTGTCAGGCTATTGCTAAAAAAAAGACAAAGAGAAAAACGTGTCAGGCTATTGCTTGCTCCACAGGCTGATGACAAAGAGAAAAAAACAGGCTATGGCTATGGCTCCACATGGTGACAAAAGAGAAAAAACTATTGTATGTCAGCAGGCCACAGGGTGATGACAAAGAGAAAAAACGTGTCAGGCTATGTCATCAGCAGTCCACAGGGTGATGACAAAGAGGGTGAGTCCACAAAGAGATGAAAAAAAAAAAACGTGTCAGGCTATTGCTATGTCAGCAGTCCACAGGGTGATGACAAAGAGAAAAAAACGTGTCAGGCTATTGCTATGTCATCAGTCCACAGGTTGATGACAAAGAGAAAAAAAATGTGTCAGGCTATTGCTATGATCAGTCCACAGGCCAAAGAGAAAAAAACGTGTCAGGCTATTGTCAGCATGACAAAGAGAAAAAAAAAACGTGTCAGGCTATTGCTATGTCAGCAGGCCACAGGGTGATGACAAAGAAAAAAAAACGTGTCAGGCTATTGCTATGTCAGCAGGGGTGATGACAAAGAAAAAAATACACAGGGTGATGACAAAGAGAAAAAAAAAAGAGAAAAAAAGTCAGGCTATTGCTATGTCAGCAGGCCACAGGGTGATGACAAAGAGAAAAAAACGTGTCAGGCTATTGCTATGTCATCAGTGCACAGGGTGATGACAAAGAGAAAAAAACGTGTCATCAGGCATCACAGGGTGATGACAAAGAGAAAAAAAAAAGTGTCAGGCGATTGCTATGTCTGCAGTCCACAGGGTCCAAAGAGAAAAAACGTGTCAGGCTATTGCTATGTCAAAAGTGCAAAAAAAGAGTAAAAAAATGTGTCATGTCAGCAGGCCACAGGATGATGACAAAGAGAAAAAAAAAACGTGTCAGGCTATTGCTATGTCAGCCCACAGGGTGATGACAAAAAAAAAAAACGTGTCAGGCTATTGCTATGTCAGCAGTCCACAGGGTGATGACAAAGAGAAAAAAAACGTGTCAGGCTATTGCTATGTCTGCAGTCCACAGGTTGATGACAAAGAGTAAAAAAAATGTGTCAGGCTATTGCTATGTCAGCAGTCCACAGGGTGATGACAAAGAAAAAACGTGTCAGGCTATTGATGACAAAGGTGATGAAAAAAGAAAAAACGTGTCAGGGCTATTGCTATGTCATCAGGCCACAGTGTGATGACAGAGAGAAAAAAAGTGTCAGGCGATTGCTATGTCAAAAGTGTGATGACAAAAAGAAAAATATGTCAGGTTATTGCGATGTCATCAGGCCACAGGGTGATGACAAAGAGAAAAAACGTGTCAGGCTATTGCTATGTCAGCAGTCCACAGCGTGATGACAAAAACAAAAAAACGTGTTAGGCTATTTCTATGTCTGCAGTCCACAGGTTGATGACAATGAGAAAAAAACGTGTCAGGCTATTGCTATGTCAGCAGTCCACAGGGTGATGACAAAGAGAAAAAAAAGTGTCAGGCTATTTCTATGTCAGCAGTCCACAGGGTGATGACAATGAGAAAAAACGTGTCAGGCTATTGCTATGTCAGCAGTTCACAGGGTAATGACAAAGAGAAAAAACGTGTCAGGCTATTGCTATGTCAGTCCACAGGCTGATGACAAAGAGAAAAACCTATGGCTATGTCAGCAGTCCACATGGTGATGACAAAGAGAAAAAACGTGTCAGGCTATTGCTATGTCAGCAGGCCACAGGGTGATGACAAAGAGAAAAAACGTGTCAGGCTATTGCTATGTCAGCAGTCCACAGGGTGATGACAAAGAGAAAAAACGTGTCAGGCTATTGCTATGTCAGCAGTCCACAGCGTGATGACAAAGAGAAAAAACGTGTCAGGCTATTGCTATGTCAGCAGTCCACAGGGTGATGACAAAGAGAATAAAACGTGTCAGGCCATTGCTACGTGATCAGGCCACTGTGTGATGACAAAGAGAAAAATATGTCAGGTTATTGCTATGTCATCAGTCCACAGGGTGATGACAAAGAGAAAAAACGTGCCAGGCTATTGCTATGTCATCAGTCCACAGGGTGATGACAAAGAGAAAAAAAACGTGTCAGGCTATTGCTATGTCAGCAGGCCACAGGGTGATGACAAAGAAAAAAAAACGTGTCAGGCTATTGCTATGTCAGCAGGCCACAGGGTGATGACAAAGAGAAAAAAAAGTGTCAGGCTATTGCTATGTCAGCAGGCCACAGGGTGATGACAAAGAGAAAAAAAAGTGTCAGGCTATTGCTATGTCAGCAGGCCACAGGGTGATGACAAAGAGAAAAAAACCTGTCAGGCTATTGCTATGTCATCAGTGCACAGGGTGATGACAAAGAGAAAAAAAACGTGTCAGGCTATTGCTATGTCATCAGTGCACAGGGTGATGACAAAGAGAAAAAAAACGTGTCAGGCTATTGCTATGTCTGCAGTCCACAGGGTGATGACAAAGAGAAAAAAACGTGTCAGGCTATTGCTATGTCATCAGTGCACAGGTTGATGACAAAGAGTAAAAAAATGTGTCAGGCTATTGCTATGACAGCAGGCCACAGGATGATGACAAAGAGAAAAAAAAACGTGTCAGGCTATTGCTATGTCAGCAGGCCACAGGGTGATGACAAAGAGAAAAAAAACGTGTCAGGCTATTGCTATGTCAGCAGGCCACAGGGTGATGACAAAGAGAAAAAAAAACGTGTCAGGCTATTGCTATGTCATCAGTGCACAGGTTGATGACAAAGAGTAAAAAAATGTGTCAGGCTATTGCTATGACAGCAGGCCACAGGGTGATGACAAAGAGAAAAAAAACGTGTCAGGCTATTGCTATGTCATCAGTGCACAGGGTGATGACAAAGAGAAAAAAAACGTGTCAGGCTATTGCTATGACAGCAGGCCACAGTGTGATGACAAAGAGAAAAAAAACGTGTCAGGCTATTGCTATGTCAGGAGGCCACAGGGCTAAGACGAAAAAAAACTGTAGGTCTAAGGTTCAGATTGATGACACCATCAATGTAAAGTTTTCTTCTATATTTGGTGTGGGGTGGGGTGATTGAGGAAATTGAGAATATTTTATTTTTTGTGGTGAATTTTTCTTTTTTCCTTCATATTGCCATTTTGCTTTTCTCATTTGAGTAGATTTTTTAAACTTGCTTATTTCGATTTAAAAAAAATATTCTTCATGTAATACAAGATTCAAAGCCACACAGGTTTAACGGTTACTGAATGAGTTGGGTGTTATGTAAGCTTATAAAAGATAGATAACAATTGATCGGGAATTTAAAGATTCTAAGACTCTAGGGAAGCTTCCCCACAGGAGTCTGTTTTAACAAAGTTAGAAGAAATTTGCTGAGTGGAATTTCTTTCATACCAATGCAATACGTGGGGAACGTAGGTGATTCAAACTTGTGGATGGAGCAATGCGGGTTTTAGTTTTTTTTTGTTGGGCTTTAAAAAGTGGTTATCATATGAACATTTGCCCTGATAATAGCGATGGCGTAGTAGTCGGCATGTCACGTTCCGTTCTTTTTCATACTGTTGTTCACCCAATAAAAGGCACGAGAGACTCACAAGTTAGAATGTTTCTGAACGAGAATGGTGTAAACTTTGCAACTAAGAAGGGCATATTATGAGCATATGTTGGACTTCAAGTGGTTAAGATCTCAATGATCTCGGGAGTTTGTTTCGCAAAGTAACAGTTCTGGTAAAGGATCTGTTTGAATGGAACTTCATCCTTACAAATGGAATACGAGGAAAATAAAGAGGATTTGACCGTGTGTACCTGGCATGATGGGTGTTGCTTGTGTAGATCAGAAGTGGTGCAATTAAAGAATGTAACTCGTCAGAATATTTACCATAAAATTGCGACAGAATAGTGAAAGGCTTGTAACATTTCGACTATGGGAAAGTAGCTGCAGGGGGAGAGATATAATTCATCACCCACAAAGTCGTGCAAACGCTTTTGAATTCTGTTAAAGATAGGAAGAGAGGATCGGGTAGTATCATCCAAAATATGAAAATATAAACCATTTTTGGACTGATCTGACTCTTCTAATGATAGAGACTTGCAGGCGGTTGGGAATTCAGTTAATTCCAGGAGCAGTACGCAGCGCCGACCATTTTGATTGATTGGTTGGTTGGGTTTTTTATGGCATATCAACTACTATAGGTCATTTAATGCCAAATCTAGTTATATATATATATATATATATATATATATATATATATATATATATATATATATATATAAATATATAGTACTATTAAACGTATATAGATGGCAACATTATTTTTTTCAAAAACGTAAAGCTGGCAACATTATTTATTCAAAAACATTATCAGAGGCCTTACTGTTGGATGTAGTTTATCGTCATACCCAGGACGCGGATGTAGTTTATCGTCATACCCAGGACGCGGATGTAGTTTATCGTCATACCCAGGACGTGGGTAAGATCTGGAAAAAAAACTGGGAGTTCATTATATGCCCATACCTGGGACCCTAACAGGTGCTACCATCCCGGGTCAGGGTGGACCTGGGAACACCAGTAATTAAGAGGTGGTTCCACGCTCCTCAAAACCTCCTGATCAGAGGCCTTGCTGTTGGACGTAGTTTATCGTCATACCAAGGACGGACCATTTTGAACTGTGAGCGCTAGGTTAGAGAAAGAAATCAGCTATCAGGCTCGGGTCAGCTAGAATTTGGAAGGTGCACGAATCGATATTAACTATTGATCTGAGAATGTTTTTGAGCATTTCTATAATCCAGAAAGAGGATTAAGCCGACGAGAGATATTGAAGGGGTGCCTTTATTGATTGCATGGGATTCAGAGGATTGGCCATTAATAATGACATTCATGCATCAACCTGATACGAATAACACGATGAAATAAGTCATCGCCATAACATCGCGTAAACGCCTTTTGAAGAAGGGAAAGAGAGGAATGTGCAGCTCCAGAACAGATATGACAACAGCGTCCCATTTAAGCTTGGTCGGAGGCTTGTAAAAATAAAGTATGGGAGGAGAAGTCAAGTATTTCTTGAAGAAGTAGGCTGACGACGTTATTAGGTTGAAACACCGGTTTTCGCAGGATCACCGACGTTAACCAAAGTCGAGACTAGTCAGTATCTAGTTGGGTGACCACGAAGAAATACCAGGTACTGTAAGTTTGGATGCGCAGATAGCTTACAGTCACATCACGTTGAAACACTGGTTCCAGTACGATGACCGAAGTTAAGCAACGTCAAACCTGGTCAGTACTTAGATGGGTGACCACGAAGGAATACCAGGTGCTGTAAGCTTATATGTGCAAATGGCATCATGGGCTTACAGTCAAATCACGTTGAAACACTGGTTCCAG
>CAHIKZ030000424.1:740000-755000 GCA_903632075.3 Acanthosepion pharaonis | reverse complement strand
TATCTATCTATATATATATATATATATATATATATATATATATATATATATATATTGTGTGTATTTAGGCAGCATATTTTCATTTATACACGTTTCATTAAATAATATAGACAAGTGTTGTCTATTTATTTTATGTAAAATTTTTCGTATCTTCTGATAAGTTTGATAACATTATCATTAACCGAAAAAAGAAATTCACAATATTTATCCATTATTTTTTTTAATATAATCTAAGCTTTCGGCTTACTCAAGCCATTATCAAAGATGTAATTACAAACATATCAAACAATATACGGACACGACAGTGATGATAGTCTGTCATTGTTTAGTTTACATAGTGGATCACTAAGCAACGATGAACACGCATATAAGACGCTAGAAGCGAAAATCGCACCGCATCCCATGACGTCACACATGACTACACGAGAGTGAATTGGAGAATGAAATAAGGAAAGCCGTTGGTATAAACCAATGGCTTCTGTTACCAATTATAAAATTATAGACATTTAAGAATATTTGTAGAGATTCCATAGTTGATTTTGTTTAGGTTGGGTTTTAACTGTTTGATGTATAATGCTTCAAAGTATTTTTAGTTTTTTGTCTATTGTTTTCATGTCGAAGTATAGTTGTGTTTTCGACAAGTATTTTACGGAATTGTGTGTGCAGGCAGGCATGTTGTTTTAAATGCCTAAAAATGTTAGAGTTTTCATTAAAATGTAGTGTCAAGCGTCGTGAAAGCGAGTTTGTGGTGTGACCAACATAAATATTATTTAATTCGTTGGAGATACACTCTCCCAAAGGGCACTTGAATTTATAAACTACATAAAATAAATAGACAACACTTGTCTATATTATTTAATGAAACGTGTATAAATATATATATATATATATATATATATATATGGGGTGTCTTTGTGTGTGTCTGTCTGTCTGTGTATGTGTGTGTGTATGTGTGTGTGTGTGCGTGCGTGTATGTGTTCCGAGGTGTGGGGTCTGGAAAACTGAAAATATCTGAAAATAACTGAAAAATAAAATAAAATCCATTGATTCTTTAGGAAAGAAAACAGTTGTACGAACACAAGAAAAATTGAATTGAAAGCTTAATCGCAGTACCTTATCTGTCGTCTTTAACGAAACATGTATAAAAGAGGCACTGTTGCCTAAATGCACACACACATACACGCACCCCCACGCATATATATATATATATATATATATATATATATATATATATATATATATATATTAAGGAGGTTTTATTAAAGACCACCAAAGTTATAGAATATCAAGCCTGGTTAAGACTTAGACGAATGAACCACAAAAATAAAGAACAACAAAAATCCTAATTTGAAATGTAAAAGATGATGGGTTTCGGATTACAACTTACATCTGCTTGTCGGAGCATCGTTAATGCTGACGGCAAGAAGATACCGTGTCAAAAAAAAATTTAAAAACAAAACTAGTCACTACAAACTTAAGTTGAATTTGCACCCAACAATTGCATAAAGATTAGTCGAATCGCAACAATAACAACATCATAATTACAGCGTCGAACCATCCAATATAATGTTCGTTAGTTAATTTGCTTAACGGCATATCGATTCCTTATGGATCCTAAATGCCGAAATATAATTTTCTTAGAAGCTTGGAAGTAATAAAATTATGATATGTGTTGTTCTGCTCTCACAACTGAATACATGGTAGTTGATACTCAGCTTTTGTTCATATAAACCTTTGGGTAAATTAATTGACACAGAAGGAATAATTCCGTTATTATTATTTTTTTTCGCATTTTTCCAGTGAAACATGTTAGTACTTCGTATGACAATTCAACGAATTCGTTCCTTGCAGATTGACCCCCGTTCTCGATTAGATTTAAATCAGGAGAGTGTCCTGGCTAATCTATAGTACTTTGATTTGCTCGCTGGTAAGGCTTGCCAGTGTGTTCGTGCAGCGTTACAATTTTCGCACGCTTCCTTAGAGTGACGTCCATCGCAGACAATGTCCGTAGGACAACTAATCGACAGTCGAGACAGTAGTGTCTGGAAGTGATAAAAATCTGATGCAATTACGGATGACGCAACATTTTTTAAGGCCAAAAAAATTTCATCATACACCTAGAAAATACATTCATATTACTGCACCAACGTAGATGACCTAATCTGAGAAAAAATAGAAATTGATTACATCCTGTCATTCCAGTGGGTCTAAAACTGAACGTTTGATGGAAGAAAGGAAACTAAAGCTTCTGTTTTAATTAATTTGCACAAGGCTGTACATGTTTGCGTGATCATAATTACTAGAGGCGGTGATATGTGTGTTTCAGGTTGTAGTTTTTAAGTTATATATTATAATAGAGTTTGATTCAAGAAATTATCGGATATTATATGGAGTAACCAGAAGCATGGCCCGGCGTTGCCTGTGCTTGATTCGAAAATCGTACGACTCATACAGCAATCACTATCACTTGACTTAAAATATTTTTGCTCTTCCTTGCCTTTAAAGAAGTGCCCTTTTCCGGGCTGATGTTGCTACATGCCTTACTTCTTGCCTATCTCACACTGCGAATTTTTTCTAAGCTCTATACTAAACATTAAATCTGTTACGAAAAAAGAACTAAACAAAATGAACACAAAACGATCAGCTTTAAAAAAGGACTCGTAACTGGAAAAACCGAATGAAAAAAGAATGTTAACAACAAATACTTTTTCACACCCAACCCAGTTCTGCGGAATCAGAATCAACGTTGAGTTTAAGCAAGCAAATGAGCCAATTGGAGTAAAGTGCCATGCAGATTTTAAATTTTTCCCACTTGTGACGAATGCAGCTATCGATTTTTTTTTTTGCATGCTAGCATGCTAGTTAACATTCGTGTCAGTCAGTTGTTGGCTCTTACGCTGGCCAATAGAATCTTCCTGCCTATATAGGCTCTCACTCTGGTCAGTACAGAAAACTACATGAAAAGTGCCGTAGAAGCATGAAAAAATCGATTATTTCCACTATCGATGGGAATTGGGAAATGCACAGTCGGTCTTGGCCTTGCCACTAACTTGGAGCATGTGCATGTAAATTTTGGTGCAAATCCGTCGAAAATTGCGGCCGTGCATTCGTTACACACACACACACACGCGCGCGCGCGCGTACACACACACATCCTGCCTTTTATAGATAAAGATGTAATGATAGAGTTTATATTGGCTGTTTGTTTGATTTTGTGGCTTCAACTAAATATTTTAGAAAGCATTTGTATGACTTCAACTACGGATAAAAAAAAAGTATTGCTGGCCATGTATTGTCGGTCTTCTTTTATATAAATTCGGTGTTGATATACCGTAAACCAAACTCAACCAAAGCAAAAGACAAGAGTCTCCGCGTCCTTGTGGGTGACAAACTATTTCCCATGCTGCAATAGCTCTCTCGCAGACGGGATGTGACACTCCTCTATCGCCACGACAAGTGCTCGGACAAACTACATTCCTTGGTACTGTCAGTTGTAACCTTCACAGCTAGGACCCACCATACCACTGACATTGTAGCAAACCGTCTATATTCCCTCTGTATACCATTAGCGTGCAATAAGTTCCACTCGAACAGCTACCCACGAACCACTGCTCTGTGGAACCGACCCACAAGAGGTTTTTATCCCCGATCACTACAATCTTAACCGTTATCTTCCCCACCTATCCGCATAAATTCTGTCATTTACTCTAACTCGAGTGGCCCTCGGGCCTTGTACACGGTGAACCTTGTTGGCTATCTTTTCATTTTCTTTACTCTATTATTAATTGCTGGTAATTTTTACCATAAAAATTTATTTTTATAATTTCGTAGTGTTTTGTATTTGTTTTTGGGAAGGTGTACTATTTGCTCATAACTGGGACCCTAACAGATGCTACACTCTGATTCGGGGTAGACATGGGGACAACAGCAAGTAAGAGGTGGTTCGACTCTCCTCATAACCTTCAATTTCCAGATTAGAGATTTACCGGTGTAGTTAATCGTCATACCCGAAACACTGTTCGTCTCTTTGTGTGTTCAGATCTATCTGTGTATATTTGAAGGCAGTTGTCTTTTCTTCTTTTGAATCAATGCCAGGGGAAAAGAAAATGTAATTTTCGAAGCTGAATTCGAATGCACAAACACGGTCACAGGCGGAGCAAGAAACGCCGTCAGTTGGAGGAGGATAGAACGCCTTCCCGGGTCTTTTTTTTTTTTTTTTTTTTTTTTCTCGATTTTTTTTCCCTCGTCAAATCACCACTCTGCGAAAAACTGCTATGCTACAAAGAAGCAAATCTGGTATTATCTGATCTTCTTTCACGCCTAAATATTCGTTTCAGCCTTGATCTCAATGAAAGTCTGTTCCACCGCCGCTCCAACACCCGTACCATAAGCTACCCTGTGTCCTTTAGGCACTTGTCTGCTCGACCATATCCTGCCTTCTCTCTCTCTCTCTCTCTCTCTCTCTCTCTCTCTCTCTCTCTCTCGTTTAATTCAACAATGAACAGAGATAAAAGAGAATAGTGAAGCAAAAAAAAAAAAAAATCATTTTCCTGTCGGCTAATGTTCTATTATCCGGCGGTATAACTCATTGCACCGATGAATTTTTCAGCATTTACAAACATTAACAGATAGATAGATAGATTGTAATATTTAGATAGATAGATCAGAATCAAAATCCAGTCAGCCAGCCAGACAGACCGGCAGATAGATAGATAGATAGATAGATAGATAGATAGATAGATAGATGAATAGATAATAAATGGCTTTAGATAGATAGATAGATAGATAGATCAGAATGAAAAGCCAGTCTGCTAGCCAGATAGATAGATAGATTGTAATATTTAGATAGATAGATCAGAATGAAAAGCCAGACTGACCGACAGACAGACAGACACATAGATAGATAGATAGATAGATAGATAGATAATGAATTGATTGTAATAGATAGATAGATAGATAGATAGATAATGGCTTTAGATAGATAGATAGATAGATAGATAGATAGATAGATAGATAGATAGATAGATAGATCAGAATGAAAAGCCAGTCTGCTAGCCAGACAGATAGATAGATAGATAGATAGATTGTAATATTTAGATAGATAGATCAGAATGAAAAGCCAGACAGACAGACCGACAGACAGACAGACACATAGATAGATAGATAGATAGATAGATAGATAGATAGATAGATAGATATGAATCCACATAGGAACAAATTTAGATACATACATAC
The DNA here is from genome assembly GCA_903632075.3 of Acanthosepion pharaonis. Taxonomy (NCBI): domain Eukaryota; kingdom Metazoa; phylum Mollusca; class Cephalopoda; order Sepiida; family Sepiidae; genus Acanthosepion; species Acanthosepion pharaonis. The sequence goes on along the minus strand of CAHIKZ030000424.1, from coordinate 749,765 downwards.
ATAATAGATGGCCACTCGTATTCGAGGATACCCTATTGCAGACACTCAGGCGCATTTGTGTTTGCTCAACACCCATAGAGCCTACCTGTGGTTTATACTGCAACTATGCTGAGCAGACCTTACTTACAGTATCTGGGTGAGAGTGTGTTATTTAGCGTGATCAAACCCTCGGTTGTAACTTGTGACTTCATGCTAGCACCGCTATCAACGACCCTCAAGGGTTCTGCCTACCCAATTTCATTCACAAGGCTTGGGTCAACCCGTGGTATGGTTTTCAGACACTTTCCAAAGGTGCCGAACGCTGGGTCGAACCCTCCAGACCGATAACAAAAGGAAGTCTACTTCCTGACAAATCAACCGTGGTCAGATTCGAACACGGGTTTCATGGTCAGAAAGTGAACGTTCTAACCAGATAGATAGATAGATAGATAGATAGATAGATAGATAGATAGATAGATAGGAATGAAAAGACAACCAGATAGATATGAATGAACAGATAGATAGATAGATAGATAGATAGATAGATAGATAGATAGATAGGAATGATCAGATACATACATGCATACATAGGAATTAATAGATAGATAGATAGATAGATAGATAGATAGATAGATAGATAGGAATGAAAAAGACAATAATAGATATGAATGAACAGATAGATAGATAGATAGATAGATAGATAGATAGATAGATAGATAGATAGATAGATAGGAATGATCAGATACATACATGGATACATAGGAATTAATAGATAGATAGATAGATAGATTGATTGACTAACTGACTGACTGACATGAGGCGTCAGGCAGCTTAAAAGATATGAGCAAAATTAGATAGACCTTTTTTTATGCAAATAATTATGATATATCTTCTATAAATAGGGAAATTGAACTTCGTTTGGGGCTCTTGTTAAAGCTGACATCTTTTTTTTTTTGTGTCCGGCAAGTCGAGACATGTATTTGTTTTCATAACTTCACTTGCGACCCATTTTCCTAACTTCAGATATTTTTGTTAGGCTTCTAAATAACGCACTTCAGTTGACTGTTTGCAGAAGCTATATACAACTGTATACAAATTACGACACATTAAAGACACTTCTAAGATTTCGCTAACACTGTGCAAAAGAAGGTATTAAGTAATTTTTCTATTAACTTGTTAGTATCTATTAATAGTACAATTGTAATAAAATGACTAAAAATAGATTATATGTTAGTAATACGCATAGGTATGTGTGGAGCCTCGGTGGAGTTATGGATAGCGGCTTGGATTAAGGAATAGCAGATTGAAATTCGAGTCGAATCCATTACATTCACTTACGTACTAATACTCTTGGGAAAAGGTATGAATCTCTTTCTTCTTTTTCTGTGGGTAAATAGCAGGACAGAGTGGGTTCTATAGCCATGGATGGCAACTGGTTTACCGGAGAAAGAAATGGCAACCTACTGCGGGAAAAAATCGTCAGTCATATATCGAAGATATTTGATCACCTAAGCGTCTATCACGCATGGCCCATAACTGACTGATGTCTGGATGTGCGTGTGTCATCTAAGAAATATCAGAGCGAAAAGTAGAATCGGCTAACAGATTTTAAATTCAGAAAATAGGTTTATCAAGTCCAGTAACTGTTATTGCTCTTTCCAGTATTGATGTAGGGGGGGGGGTCCTTCCTGACCTTTTGTTTTGGGTAGTGTGGAGCATTTTATCTTTGAGTTCCATCTTCTATGTGCAATATTCCTTCAGGACATTGGCTACCATGGCTCTCCACTATTTCATGTCCTTTGTAGCTCTTAATAAATTTTGTTTGATTTACATGTCCTATCGAATTTAGTTGTTGCTGTTGTTGAAAGTGATGGGGTATCTGTTATTTGGTATAGTTCTATGTGATTCTGTAGCCCACAAGGTTCAAAGAAGGATGGTCTTTGCTAAAACCTACAGGCTTTATTCACACGAAGTCACCTCTAACAATCGATTTGATAAAGTGATTTTATACGGCTAGCAGTTTAGATATTTCTAAATAGGTTTGGTTCTATGCATGACATCCATATGATCGTCTCAATCTGATGAAGTTACTAGTTTTAATTGAAATTGATAAAATCTTTTTATAAAAACAGTTTTCCAGAAAAAAATGTTTGTCAAGCCCAGTAACTGTTATTGTTCTTTCCAGTATTGATTGGGGTTTTTCTTCCTAATCTTTTGTTTTAAGGCAATGTGCATTTGATTGTGTCAATAGTTTCTGTGAGAGTTAAATGTGCTATACATTTTAGATGTTGCTGCTGCTGAAAATCTTCAAGTAATGTTGCTTCGGTTATTTGGTACAATTTTTTGTGATAGTGTAGCGTCAGTGCACAAAGTTCGAAGAAGGGAGGTCCTCGCTAAGACCTAGTTTTCATCCTCTTAAAGTCATTTTTAATCATTGATCTGAGTAAGCGGATGTATACAACTGACAGTTTAGTTATTTCTTAACAATCCTAGCGTCAAGCATAACATCCATATGAGAGTCTCGATCTGATGAAACTATTTAAGGGGTTCACTAATTTCCTCTTCATTTTTTTATCACAACGTTTCAACCGAGTACGCTCTGGTTTTCTTCAGGTTTGGTTTGGTTTGTTTTACAGCATATCAAACTCAATGGGCTATTTAATCCGACAAGATTTTTATTGCTGGAAATTTTTTTTTTTTCAAAAATTTATTGCTGGTAATATTTTTTTTTCAAAACTGTATTGCTGATTATTGCTGTATATATGTATTGCAGGTAATAATTTTTCTTCAAAAATCTATTGCTGGTAATAATTTTTTACAAAGTATTTATGGTATTACAACTTATTTTTACACTTTCATAGTGTTTTGACCCCAGTTTGTGGGTTAACTATTTACCCATAGCTGGGACCCTAACAGTTGCTACCACCCCGGGTCAGGGTGGACCTGGGAACACCAGCAATTAAGAGGTGGTTCCACGCTCCTCAAAACCTCCTGATCAGAGGCCTTGCTGTTGGACGTAGTTTATCGCCTTACCCAGGACGCGGATGTAGTTTATCGTCTTACCCAGGATGGGTTTTCTTCAGGTATATAATGTTGTTGAATAGTAAACTCCTACATGCCATATCCGTTGATTTGCGCCTGTTCGTTGTTGGCGATGTTTTCTTCTGAAACTGCGATCCACTCGGGATCCTGATGGAAATCGCTAAATTTCTCCTTCTTAAATCGTTCATCTGGAACCTCAAATTCATTACTTTTTGATTGATTGATTGTCTATGTAACGGCATATCAACTGCTCATGGGTCATTTAATACTCAAATGTAATTTTCTTGGAAGCTTGGAAGTAATAAAAAAAAATGATATGTTATTCTGCTTTCACAATTGAATACATGGTAGATGATACTCAGCTTTTGTGCATATACATGTTATTGTGGATATAATTACTACAGGCGGTGATAAGTATGCTTTATGTTGTACTTAGGTTGAAGTTATATTTTTGAATACAATTTGATTTCTATAAGAAATTCTAGGATATTATATGGATTAATGCCATGAAAGAGCTCATGTTGGTTGTTTTGTAGTATTTTGAACAAATTCGGGCGAAGTCTCTACAATTTGTTAGTATGTGCGTATTATTAGTAATTTTACTATAAATATTTTATTGTAATATTTTATATAAAAAATTATTGCTATAAAAATGTATTTTTATACTTTCGTAGTGTCTTGTTTCTATTTGGAGGTTCAATTTGCCCATAGCTGGGACCCTGACAGTTGCTACCACCCCGAATCAGGTCGAACATGGTAACAACAGCAACTAAGACGTGATTTCAGGCTTCTCAAAAGCTCCGATCTCCAGCTCAGAGGCCTTCCTACTGGATGTAGTAATTCCTTACTTCTCTCCTGGTTAATGTTTCCAACAAGTTATTTATACCTATGCTTGGTTTGCTATCGAATTATCTGAAAGCATAATCCACAGAAGTTGATGCGCCACTTTTTCATGGCTTTCGTTGTTCTCCGTGTCTTATTTTTAGAATGCGGCTGATATTTCCTATTCTCTGGCCAGATTGGACTGTCTTTATATAGAAAATTTTGCATTTTGTGACTTTTTTTTCTGACTTTTCCTTCTTCGAAGAGAATCACGAATCAAGAACTGTACGAAATAAGATAAGCCACATCACTTGAGGTCATTCAACAACCGAACGATAACAGTTACTGGTCAAGAAAAATTTACGGTCCTGAAGAAATTGTTTTAATCGAGAGATTTTGATAAATTTCCATCGAAAGCAGCACTGATTGGTCAGTCAGTGAATGTATATTTCCAGTGCAGATATTGACCCACTCTATCACGTCAAGTTTTATATTCAGTGCGTGCTAATACTGTGCAAGCTCAGACAAGATGATTAATTGTTTCAGGATATTATTATTATTATTATTATTATTATTATTATTATTATTATTATTATACATAGTGCAGATATTGGCCCACTCCATCATGCCGAGTTTTATATTCAGTGCGTATTAACACTTTGCAACCTGAGACAAGATGGTCAATTGTTTCAGGATATTATTATTATTATTGTTATTGTTATTATTATTGTTATTATTATTATTATATGATATATTATTATTATTTTTATTTTCTTTGATTTCTGGCGTTTACACATTTCTTTCCGGGTCCCGCCCAGGGACCTAAGGTTAGAAATGGCGTCAGGACACTTTCCACTGACAAAAAAAAAAAAAAAAAGAATTAAATTACATAGATAAAGCCCTTCGTAAGGTGTGGGCTGTACTTGTCAGAACAATTTTTGTATCTCCTTGAGGCATGGACTTCCAGGAATCCTTCAATTAGTCTACTGCAATCTTTTCCAACTAGTCCTCTGGCTCCAACTACAACAGGGATTGTTGATGTTCCCATATGCCACATTTTCGAGTGTTATTGTTATTATTATTATTATTATTATTATTATACATAGTGTTGAAAACTTCTCGGCTCAACCCATTTTCCCAAATTTGGTCAAATAATCAAAATCAGAGTTTTTTTGTTTTTGTTTTTGTTTTTTGGAGGTTTGGGGGGGCGGAAGAGTTTCTTAGGCTGGGAACTTTTCAGCACATTGTTGTAAACAGGAGATTGAGAAAAAAGGCGATTTTCATTCTTCTTCTGCTTTTTCTTCTTCCTCTTCCTCTTCTTCTTCTTCTTCTTCTTCTTCTTATTATTATTATTATTATTATTAGAGGAAGAAGAAGAAGAAGAAAGAAGAAGACAATCAATGAAAGGAAGGAAATTTTTATAAAGAGTCATTGATTAAGACGCCAAGCAACTCTCCTGCAACACCCTTGACAATGGCAAGTGAACCATGAAGGTTGCCCTTTTGAAAATGATAAAAAAAAGACCAAGAGTCAAATTTCCTTCATGATTTAAAGAAGATGATTCTAAAAAGAAAGAGAAAGAGAGAGAGAAGAGAAAGAGAAAGAGAGCGAAGAGAAAGAGAGTGAAGAGAAAGAGAGTGAAAGAAAGAAGAGAAAGAGAGTGAAAAGAAAGAGAGTGAAGAGAAAGAGAGCGAAGAGAAAGAGAGTGAGAGAAAGAGAGCGAAGAGAAAGAGAGTGAAGAGAAAGAGAGTGAGAGAAAGAAAGTGAAGAGAAAGAGAGCGAAGAGAAAGAGAGTGAAGAGAAAGAGAGCGAAGAGAAAGAGAGCGAAAGAAAGAGAGCGAAGAGAAAGAGAGTGAAGAGAAAGAGAGCGAAGAGAAAGAGAGTGAAGAGAAAGAGAACGAAAGAAAGAGAGGAAGAGAAAGAGAGGAAGAGAAAGAGAAAGAGAGAAGAGAAAGAGAGGAAGAGAAAGAGAGCGAGAGAAAGAGAGGAAGAGAAAGAGAGCGAAGAGAAAGAGAGCGAAGAGAAAGAGAGGAAGAGAAAGAGAGCGAAGAGAAAGAGAGGAAGAGAAAGAGAGAAAGAGAAAGAGAGCGAAGAGAAAGAGAGCGAAAGAAAGAGAAGGAAGAGAAAGAGAGAAGAGAAAGAGAGCGAAGAGAAAGAGAGGAAGAGAAAGAGAGCGAAAGAAAGAGAGCGAAGAGAAAGAGAGAAGAGAAAGAGAGCGAAGAGAAAGAGAGAAGAGAAAGAGAAAAGAAAGAGAGCGAAGAGAAAGAGAGGAAGAGAAAGAGAGCGAAAAAGAAAGAGAAAGAGAAGAGAAAGAGAGCGAAGAGAGAAAGAAGCGAAAAAAGAGAGGAAGAGAAAGAGAAGAGAAAGAGAGCGAAAGAGAAAGAGAGTGAAGAGAAAGAGAGTGAAGAGAAAGAGAGCGAAGAGAAAGAGAGTGAAGAGAAAGAGAGCGAAGAGAAAGAGAGCGAAAGAAAGAGAGTGAAGAGAAAGAGAGTGAAGAGAAAGAGAAAGAGAGCGAAGAGAAAGAGAGTGAAGAGAAAGAGAGCGAAGAGAAAGAGAGTGAAGAGAAAGAGAGCGAAGAGAAAGAAATGCTATTATTTGCAGGTGCTGGTGGCAAGTTTCATTAGTAGAACAATGTACTGAAGACTGAGAGGTCCAAGGTTTCTTTACAGATGTGAATTTGTGAGACGCGTTAACAGACAATTTCGCTAGAATGAAAAAAAAAATCTTCCCTAGAAAAAAATAAATTAAATATTTTAAAAAGAAAAAGAGGTTTCTCTATTCTAAAATGTTGCGAGACTCGTAAGTCGATCACTCTTCACGAGACCCGTAACCCAATAAGGCCGTAGCAGCACCACACGTACTGCAGCCGGTAATGTTTTCTCGGCAGGATAGCCTGACAAATCCCAAGCTTCTCCAGGCTTGGTTTAAATTCAGAGTTTTTCCTTCTTCGAGACCGGCTGCCATCCAAAGCTATAGGACCCACCCTGTCTTGCTATGCATAACTACAGGTGGGAAGAAGGGATGGATTCATACCTTTCTCAAATGTATTAGCAGGAATGTAATGAACTCCACTGGAATTCGAACTCGACTCGCTGATTCCTTAATCGAAGTCGCTACCTTTTACTCCACCATACCGCCGTAAGTTAGGGAATACCATAATTCCACATGTATAATACGCATTTTTTTTTCTAAAAATGAATAAGCAAAATCAGGGGTGCGTATTATGCAAAGCTACAAAAAAAATCTTTAAAAAATTGCCGTAAAATAAAATAAGAATTATCATAAAACTAAATTAGAATAATATTATTCTATGTTTAAAAACATTTTTTTAAAATAAGAGTAAGAAAAGCTGACCGTAATGAAATTGGAGACGTACGATTTATAGGGTTTGATTAACAAATAACGGGCGCGTATTATGCATGAGTAGAAGCATTTTTCCACACTTTCAGCACAATTTTAGGGGTGCGTATTATGGATGAAGGCATATTATACATGGGGAATTACGGTAAATAAAGCAAGAAATACCAACTAGGACGAAATTGTAGTTTTTTTAATACTAAATGTCTACCGAATAAAAGTCCCAAGAGCCATTCAAGTAGAGGGTTATTGAATGAAGCTGATGCATGGCTGTAAAAGGGGTAGTATATTACGCATATTACGATTATATGTAGGATAGATAACTATTTAAGACTTAAAAAGCTTAAGACTGTTGTCATCGGGGAATTATACGAAGTAGCGGTTCCCGGAAAGAAGTTGAGTGCAACTTCTTCCTTACTAATGGAATATGAAGAGAATGAGGATTATTCAAGCCTCTGTGCGTGGTTTGGCGTATATAAGCTGTGAAAGTCGGAACTGATGGAACTAAGGACTGTAGTACGCCTGAACATTTGCCATAGAATAGCGGTAGAGTACCGATAGCCTAGGGAAAATAATTCATCACCCGCAAGGCCGTGTAAACGAATTTGAACTCAGTAAAAATTGAAAAATGCGTATTGGGCAGCTCAGTCCCCGTCTGATCTGAAGGTTTTTTATTAATGTTCACCGAGTACAAGTCCCAAGAGCCGCTCAACGCAGATGGATACTGTGAGCTACCATATCAAGATCAAGATTTAATTAGTATTCAGTCGGAGAAGTTAGAAGTATATTTTTTAAATAGACTTTAGAAGGAACCGGAAATCCAATCCTAGACAGGAAACAAGAGATAAACTTCTACTCCTGTTCAAAAGACTGATGAGAAGTGTGAACCAGACGATAGGCAAACCTATCTACTCCTATTGCGAGAGGAAAAATAATTAGTTATATGACGCTTTCGGCAAAGGAGGGGCGTATTTAAAAAAAAAGAAGCTTTTTTCACTGCAAATTATTCATTATATCATATACAAGTATTTTACAAAAAAATTAGAGCTGATTACACAATATTTCAAACTCAGTTTAGGTTTATAGTTCATAACCATGGAATGAGATGAGGTAACATAAACCATAGATTTGTCTGCAGAATATCATTACATTATTGTTGCATAATTATAGCAAAGTCATTAATTTTTTTTTACCAAAAGCATTTTATTTTTGGCTGTATATTAATTTAAAATATTCCTTTTTACATGTTTTATTTTTGAAATGGAATACGATCATTCTAAATTTCAGAATTTCTCTATTGCCCTTCAAAATGACTGGTAGAAAGCGATCTAAAAACAACAATGGAAAAGAACAAAACGTAAACAAAATAGCTTCATTTTGTTCAACTTAGGAAACTTAGCATTGCAGCTTAAATATTCTAAACTGCTGCCAATAACAAAAGAGAAAATAAAAAAATACCTAACAACAAATCAAATATAGCATCAAAATTTATATTATTTTTATTTATTTGTTATGTAAGTAAATACATAATTGTCAACAATGTTTCTGTAAAACTTGATATTTCCTGTAATAAATTCTTAATGAATATTATTATTGTTATTATTTTACTTAAGTATAAGGTAGTCCTACATTTACAATTCCTTACGGTTAACCATGAAAAGAAATGTTGATCAAAACTGCCTAAAACCTTTACGCGATTGAAAATTATCAAATGTTGAATACGCCCCTTCTCCGCCGTACGCGTCATATAACGTATGGTCCTGGACTTAGATTTACTGTTGATAACTGCGGTCAAAGAAATCCTAATATACATCAGGGATGATCCAGAAAAAGATTCAGGGCAGCAATCAAGTGTAAAACTGTAAATGAAAGGGCACACGAGCAAGAGCTGTGTAAATTATAGCTGTGACAGAAGGTATTAAGTGTTGTTCATAATGACGGTCGTCTTCGAGTATAGAATCCAGAGGTTAGCAGTGAATATTTCGAAGACAGTAGGAAAGCGTTGTTCAGGTTAGCAGTGGATATTTTGGTAAAAAGTAGCAGAGCATAGTTCGTCCTTCTGTTATCTCTTCGCCTAGCAAGCTGGACTGGACATTCGGGTAGAGTGAACAAAATGGCCGCCTTTATACACGACGGATTGAATGTTCTACGTCTTCTGATTGATTAAACTTCTATTGGTGGACTATAAAGTGAGTTAAGTCATTTGGGATAACTCAGAAGCGACTTGAAGCAACAGAAATGTTGTTCCACAGAAAGATGCTGAAGATACCACGAACTGAACACGTGTGGAACGACGAGGTTTTAGAGAAAATGGAAACAGGAAGGAAGCTTATATTTAACATCAGGAAAAGGCAGTTGAAATTTCTGGGGCACGTAATGAGGAAGGAGGGTTTGGAAAACCTGATACTCAAAAGGTAATAGAGACAAAGAAAACCAGCGTATAACATACTTGATGAGCTTAAGTAAATGGATGGTAGGACAGGGGTTTAGGAGAAAGAAAAAATGTGGAGAGCTATGATCGCCTACATCCTGAGGGGATACAACACATAAAGAAGAAGCCTATAT
>CAHIKZ030000424.1:715000-735000 GCA_903632075.3 Acanthosepion pharaonis | reverse complement strand
ACTATTGTCCTCATCTTTGTCGCCATATTTATTACAACGTTTCGGCCTTTCAGTATCTGTCTATATTTCTGAGATGAGGTATTATGTACACTATTTACATTATTCCGCCTATTGTCCTCATCTTTGTCGCCATATTTATTACAACGTTTCGGCCTTTCAGTATCTGTCTACATTTCTGAGATGAGGTATTATGTACACTATTTACATTATTCGGACTATTGTCCTCATCTTTGTCGCCATATTTATTACAACGTTTCCGCCTTTCAGTATCTGTCTATATTTCTGAGATGAGGTATTATGTACACTATTTACATTATTCGGACTATTGTCCTCATCTTTGTCGCCATATTTATTACAACGTTTCCGCCTTTCAGTATCTGTCTATATTTCTGAGATGAGGTATTATGTACACTATTTACATTATTCGGACTATTGTCCTCATCTTTGTCGCCATATTTATTACAACGTTTCGACCTTTCAGTATCTGTCTATATTTCTGAGATGAGGTATTATGTACACTATTTACATTATTCGGACTATTGTCCTCATCTTTGTCGCCATATTTATTACAACGTTTCGGCCTTTCAGTATCTGTCTATATTTCTGAGATGAGGTATTATGTACACTATTTACATCATTCGGACTATTGTCCTCATCTTTGTTGCCATATTTATTACAACGTTTCCGCCTTTCAGTATCTGTCTATATTTCTGAGATGAGGTATTATGTACACTATTTACATCATTCGGACTATTGTCCTCATCTTTGTTGCCATATTTATTACAACGTTTCGGCCTTTCAGTATCTGTCTACATTTCTGAGATGAGGTATTATGTACACTATTTACATTATTCAGACTATTGTCCTCATCTTTGTCGCCATATTTATTACAACGTTTCGGCCTTTCAGTATCTGTCTATATTTCTGAGATGAGGTATTATGTACACTATTTACATCATTCGGACTATTGTCCTCATCTTTGTTGCCATATTTATTACAACGTTTCGGCCTTTCAGTATCTGTCTATATTTCTGAGATGAGGTATTATGTACACTATTTACATCATTCGGACTATTGTCCTCATCTTTGTTGCCATATTTATTACAACGTTTCGGCCTTTCAGTATCTGTCTACATTTCTGAGATGAGGTATTATGTACACTATTTACATTATTCGGACTATTGTCCTCATCTTTGTCGCCATATTTATTACAACGTTTCGGCCTTTCAGTATCTGTCTACATTTCTGAGATGAGGTATTATGTACACTATTTACATTATTCGGACTATTGTCCTCATCTTTGTCGCCATATTTATTACAACGTTTCGGCCTTTCAGTATCTGTCTACATTTCTGAGATGAGGTATTATGTACACTATTTACATTATTCGGACTATTGTCCTCATCTTTGTCGCCATATTTATTACAACGTTTCGGCCTTTCAGTATCTGTCTATATTTCTGAGATGAGGTATTATGTACACTATTTACATCATTCGGACTATTGTCCTCATCTTTGTTGCCATATTTATTACAACGTTTCGGCCTTTCAGTATCTGTCTATATTTCTGAGATGAGGTATTATGTACACTATTTACATCATTCGGACTATTGTCCTCATCTTTGTTGCCATATTTATTACAACGTTTCGGCCTTTCAGTATCTGTCTACATTTCTGAGATGAGGTATTATGTACACTATTTACATTATTCGGACTATTGTCCTCATCTTTGTCGCCATATTTATTACAACGTTCCGGGAACCAGTAATAAGGAATGCCAGAGAAAAGCGATAATAACAACAAAAATTGCAATATGAGCTCTGGTAAAAAATTGTCATGATAACAGCAAAAATTGCAATATGAGCTCTGGTAAAAAATTGTCATGATAACAGCAAAAATTGCAATATGAGCACTGGTAAAAATGGTTGCTGAAGACATTAGGTTTATGATACCCAGCAATTCATGCACAGATATCCTCAAAGACACATGGCACAGTAGATAAAGGCGTGACAGGATCCGAAGAGTATGAGTTCAATACCCGGTTAAGGCAGAGGGAATTAACAGGAGATAACAGACATCCAATAAAACACGACACATGGAGTGAAAGTAAATAAAAATAGTGAGCAAAATAAAGTGTTCAGTTCGACATTCCAACCACCTGAAGAAGTCCGAAGCGTACAACGTTGTAATAGATATTGCGACAAAGATGAGGACAATAGTCAGAATGAAGCAAATAGTGTTCTAAGTTTATTTCGTAAATCTTTTGCCAGGTTTAGAGATTAGGGGTAGGATATTTAATTTCGTGTCCGCGGTTACACCCCTCCAAACACACACCAAAAAAAAAAAAAAGCAATTCGGACCTTTAACGACGAGTATTATGAAATGCGACTTATTTTTTTTTTTGTTTCTTTTTAAGCTTCCGTACTTGTAAATTATGGGCGTTAGCTTTTGGTGACGACAAACAGAATAGTCTCGTCTGATCTCTGATATTTGAGCCGAGAAAATCAATGTTAAAATCCGTTTTAGTACTTTTTTTTCTTGTCTTTTTTTTTTTAGTATTACGATTTTCTTCATCTTAGCTGTTGTTAATGTTTACAATATGGATAACATTTTTCTCTCGGCTACTACCTATACAAATAAGGTAATTATGGGTAAGTGCTTTACTGAGGGGCGCACTGAATCATTTTTTTTTTCTCTCCCAACCGTCTCGTGGCATCTCTTAAAATTTGATAGCCCTTCCAGTCCCCTCTCTTCTAACACTTTCAAGGCTCTGAGATATATATATCTAATGCGGGACAGGAAAAACGAGAACACTTTAGCCGAAAAATCAATTTGGGTAATTTTTGCTGAGAACTGTTAAATATTTTACAATTTACTTTCTGGTGTAACATCTTTGGTCATTCAGTACTCAAAATTCAAAATGTCGCTTTCCTATGAATCCAAGTACGTGTATAAATATAAACATGAAGGCATCGTAATACTAAAAGCATAAAAAAAAGATATGAGCCACTGGATGTAAAGTAGTATTAATTGCTTTTATTGAATGCGGAAAAAAAACTAAAATTCAGGAAAATGAATCGATACATTTAGGAGCATTAAAAATCGTAATTAGCATGGCTTCAACTGGTAAGAACGACTGTATGAACTCGACGTGTGATGAAAGAATACAACTTAAAAATCCTCATAAGAGAAAAAAAAATCTTTCTGTTATATGATCGAGTTTGCCACACTCTCCACATAGGTTTGAATATGTTATGGTCATAAATTTGGACAGGCTAAACTTGTACTAGCGCAAAGTTTTCATCAGTCCAAGACTTCTTTGTTACACGTGATAAATAGAAAGGTGATCAATGATACAAGCTTTTTATACCATGTTTGACACTCTCTTCACATAGGTTTTAATATGTTATGGTTAACACTTTGTAGAGGCCAATCTTGTAACAGCACAAAGTCCTAATTAGTCCGCGACTTCTTTGCTACATGTGATATTGTTGTGGATTTCGAGATTAAATCCGGTACCAATAAATAACAAACGCCAAGAAGGAATATAGGAAAATAAATGTATTAATGTAATAATACAAACTGGTAATGCAGGTTAGTAGTTCCAAGAATGCGGGTTAGTAGCAAAATATATATATATACAGTCTTTCGTATCGACGTATCACTGTATGACTTCTTACTGAGTCTACGTGCTTGCTCACTGTGAGTCTTGGTCGTTACGTTCGTCCTGGTTCGTCCTGGTTCGCCCTTCTTTTTCGTTCTTCTTGGTTCTTCTCCCGGGTATTCACTAGCAGTATATGTATACACTGGGTGAGTCCATTTGCGTAAAAAGGGGAGAACCCCTCAACAGATATATAGAAAGGTAATCAATGATATAAGTCTTTTATAACCATGTTTGGCACTTTCTTCACATAGGTTGGAATAGGTTATGTCTAGCACTTTCGGGAGGCCAATTTATTTTATTTTCATTTCCCAACTAATTACGGTAATGGATAACAACGCTCAATTTTGTATAAATACTTGTACTAATGAACAACACGTAGTTTTATACCACTTGCACCCCTGAAGATGATCTTAGAAGAAGACCGAAAGTACTTGGGAAATTAAAATAAAAGAAATTTAAACAGTTACAGCACATTTCTCTCATCAGTACACGAAAAGTTATTCGTGGGTACGAACGGATTTTGTTAAAAATTAGCAGACATAATGTCTGTAATTTATTCAATCGGAGATGCCCAAAATAGAATTTGCTGACTAAATACACACACACACACACACACACACACACACACACACACACACAGACACAGATAGATAGATAGATAGATAGATAGATAGATAGATAGATAGATAGATAGATAGATATCGGCTTCACACACTCACACCATAGTAACGTAGCTTCCCTGTACCTTTTCTATAAATATTTTAATGGCAATTGTTCTGATTAGTTTTCCTTGTTGTTACTTCGGCGAGAAATATGCTGACAATGCCATAGACCGAACATGTGACCAACGATGAAGTTGTAGAGACAATGGCGACGAAAAGGACATTTATGTTTTACATCAGGAAGGGATAGTTGAAATTTGTGTGGCATATAATGAGGAAAGAGGGTTCGGAAAAATTGATGCTCACAAGACAGATTAATGGTAAAAGGGCTAGATAAAAGCACGCACAGCTACCCAGTTAGTTCATTTTCTGATTAAACCACCGTGGAATGTGCTTAGTAGAGGGCGGATTAATGTTGAATATCCCTTCGAAAATCACGCTGCACCGGGGACAACCATATTTGTTTTCGCGAACTCGAGAACGCAGAACGCCTTTTGCTGAGGACTCGCCATTCTGGAGGTAAACAAACAACTGAATGTTGCCGGAGATACGACGCAGCGCCCCTGTAGCAGTCATTCAGAACTTAGAAAAACCTCTTTCAAATGGTCACTGACTAATTCCATGACGATACTTGATAACTGGAGCATACTTGATAACTATATATATATATATATATATATATATATATATATATATATATATATATATATATATATATAGGTAACTATACTCGTTTCGAGAAACCTTGGAATTTTTGATTTGCCAATAATCAAATCAATCTCGAAAAAAAAAAAAGGTTTTAAAAAAAGAAAGAGCTAGAAACATGAAAGTCTGTCGAAAAAAATCGCACAGATACAGGTTTAAAGTCCAAAGAAAAAACCCCGACACGAGTAAACAACTAACAAAAGAGCTCAATACAACCGTAGAGTAGACCTAGATAAACCTAGTGAGCCAGACAAACTTACCAAGGTTTCACCTAAGCTTTCCCTGACGATCCGCTTAAGTGAAACCTGGGTAGGTTTGTCTGGCTCACTAGGTTTATCTATCTATCTATCTATCTATCTATCTATATATATATATATACATATATATATATATATATACTCGTCTAGAAAAACCTTAGGTATTTTGACTTGTAATTGAACAAATCAATGACCAAAGGAAAATAAGGGATAAAAAAGAACTAAAACCATGGAATTGAGGCGAAAACAATCGTCCAGAATCCAAGCTTAGTGTCCAAAGAAAAAATAACTCCAAAACGAGTAAAGCAAAAGTACCTGCATAAAGTGCTCAATACGCTAAGTAGAGCAAACCTAAATATGAACCTAAAGAGCTAGGCAAACCTACCTAGGTTTCACTTATAAGGTTCATCAGGGTCGACAAACGGTGTTTGTGTGTACACATATATATATATATATATATACAAACACGTTTCAGTGGAGATTGCTGATGCGGTAAAGAGAGAAATAAAGATATATAATCAACAGAAGAATATGTTTAAATGCATTGTAATATGCTGTGACTGGTTTGAAATGTAGTTTTGTTGGGTGGGGTCTGTTGATAACATTTCTTTCTTTCACGTGGTCATGTACGATGTCAAAGAACCACACTATGAATTTACGACCCGCGTCTGATATTCCCCGACCGTTTTCGTCGCATAGAAAACTTCTATGTAAACAAACAGAACAGAATGTCATCTTTGACGGTGAACATCTCTGTTGGAATGTGCATATAACCTCTCTGATGATGGCTCATGTGAGCCGAAACCTTAGATCGAAGATCAATATAATAAAGAAATAGCCAAATGTTGAACAGCTTTAGTCTTTATTTTCTCTAGAAACTAAAGCCATACGACGTTTGGAACGGCTCATGATAAAACATAATAGACATTCGTTGTCTGTTATATTTAACAATTTATGTTTTGAATAATGTTCTGCTGCCCTTAAACGATATATATATATATATATATATATATATATATATATATATATATATAGATAGATAGATAGATAGATAGATAGATAGATATACTCGTCTGGAAAAACCTTAGGTATTTTGGCTTCTAATTATATATATATATATATATATATATATATATATATATATATATATATATATATGCTGGGTGCCCATAAATTTCGTAAATTTATAACTTTATTTGTATTTGCGATAGAAATAATCTGTAAAAAATGTTATAAAGTTTAATGTACCTAGTTTTAAGTATAGCTAAAATAACTGATGTGATTTCAGGCATTACTGTAAATCAGTTGGCAAATGTTTTCCGTGAACTGCAAAATCGTATTACCCTTTGTATTGCTAATGATGGAGGACATGTGGAAACTTAAATAAAATTTCAATAAAACTTTTAAAAATATAGATTTACTTCTTTCTAATCCTTTTTACAAATTATTTCTATCGCAAATACAAATAAAGTTCAAAATTTTATAAAGTGCACACGCACTTTATGGACACCCCATATATATCACGTTTTAAGATTTAAGACATCTTTCCACCGACACTTCTTCAGAAATAAAATCATCGGCAATATGAAACAAAGTCGTTGATAAGAAAAATCCTTACCAACAACTGATATTTAAATATAAATTACCAAGCTGGAGGAGGGCGTTGGGAAAAAAGATACCAGTTTTTTTTCCCAGCTAGACAACTGGTTCCACGAATAGGGACAATTCTCGTTGTCGACACAGGGCAGGACGTTGCATAATAATAGTAACAGACTAAAGGATGTCTAAATAGAGTCTGGTCTGTGCCCTGTGCAAGACAGAAAAGAACTCAGAAGAATAATTCGTGCTGCAAGCAACAGAATTTAAAAGGTGCTAACCTATCGCAGAGTCATGAGACTCTGAACACCCGGATGTCACGGGCTTGTGTCTACGCACCTGGCCCATGCTTGACGATCCTAACATCCAAACGCTGCATGATCTTGACCACATAGTCGATCTCACATCGACATTTATATTGATATATTACTAAACTTTTTTGATTGGCAGGAAGTCATCCTTACAGCAGAGAGAGAAAGTGCTTCTACTTGAAAAAATACTATATATATATATATATATATATATATATATATATATATATATATATATATATTTGAAATGTATTTAAACTCGGTGGGTGAAAAAATAGAGAGCACAATTTTCAAATAAATTAGTATCCGAGGAAAAATGGAAAAATAAAAGCATGAGAAACCTCCGAACAGTCCGAAAGAAATCGCCCAGTACCTTAAATCTCCGGTAAAAAAAAAAACAAAAAAAAAACAGCGAGTAATAAGTTAAAATGAAGAGTGCCCTATACGAGAGTAGAGCAAAAGTAAAATAAATAAATCCTAATGAGCCAGGTACTACCTATCTAGATTTTACCACATGGGATCATCAGGAAGAATTTAGATCCCATGTGGTGAAACCTGGATAAGTAGTAATTGGCTCATTAGGATATATATATATATATATATATATATATATATATATATATATATATATATAGTTTTAGGTGTGCTATATTTATAGAATAAAGTGCTCAATATAAGAGATTGAGCGTATGTAAATATAAATATAAAAAGTGAACATTGAATTCAACACTGAGGCAACAGGTTGTTTCATGCTGAAGCAATCGTCAGCTTGACGCAATCGTCAGCATGAAATAGCCTGTCGCGTCTGAGTGTTGAATTCAATGTTCACTTTTATATATATATATATATATATATATATATATATATATATATATATGATGTATCAAAAATACATTAACAACATTTTGGAGTGTGTTATTCGCACCAAAACAAGAACAAAAGCCCAATAAACATACAAAGTTGACGTGTGCTGATACCTGGAACATCTCCGACAGCCTGTAGAATGTGTTCTTCGTTGTCAATCGTACGAGCTGATCTTAGTCTTTCTTAAGTCCATATTTCCTGGAGCCACGGATCTTATCTCAGCAACGTGACGATAAAGGCTGGATGATTCGGTCTGCAAATGCAATCTCATACAGCCGTGCAGCCTCGCGTCCATTACCATTTCCGCGACCGCATGTAAAAATCAGATCTCCCTGCTCACAATATGAATTTTCTGCCTTTGTTAAACGGAACACTTCTCAGTTAACTAGCTACAGACGTTAACCGTTGAAAACAGACTAGCCTCACATGTACACGAGTGACCAATGTTACCTAGTCTAAATGGCCACACAATGCTGTCTACCGTCAACTTTCTTTACACATAAAATTACAAAAACGAAGGATTTGCGGATATATGTTTATATGGACATTTGTCCTTGTTTTGTCGTGAGGAACTCACCACCTAAATTTGTAAAAGTATTTTTGATGCACCATATATATATATATATATATATATATATATAATACAGAATCCTTAAAAATCTATCAGGTCGGGTTATAAATTTATTTCGTTGACCTCGCGTCCATCTCTTCAGACCAATTTTTCATTAATAAACGGAGGTGAGTTCATTCAGACACAAAGAAAAGGAAAAAAAAAAAACGGAAAAAGTGAGAAAAAGGAAAAAACTCGACATATATATATATATATATATATATATACTCTCGTATATTTTTTTTTTTTAGTTACTAAAATGGTCCTTTATTTATCTCTTAGTTTAATTAATATTTTGGATGTGTATTTTTATAAATTTTAATTTTCTTAAATTTCATTTTTATTTACATTCCTTTAATTTTTTACTTTATGTTATTTCATTATATTGATGTCAAATATTATATTATTATTATTATTATTAATATTATTTTTATTTTTTATTATTATTATTATTATTATTATTATTATTATCAATTTTTAATTGTGACGGTTATAATGCGATAATGACGGTTTCAATGCTAAAATAGGAGCCACTGTTTTAAAAAAATATCGCGATTTTCTCCAGAGAGCTGAACCGGATTTCCCGAGAACATATATATATAGTCATCCACAGAATGATTCAGAGTAAAAGTATTTTTGATACATTCTTTATATATATATATATATATATATATATATATATATATATATATATATATATGTGTGTGTGTGTGTGTGTGTGTGTGTGTGTGTGTGTGTGTGTGTGTGTGTGTGTGTGTGTGTACAGGGTGCATCAAAAATACTTTTCCAAACGTTGGGGATGAGTCCTCACACCAAAACCAGGACAAAAGTAATATAAACATGTCCACATATACTTGAATTTTGAATTAAGTTTAAAGAAAATTTACGGTGTATGTATATATATATATATATGTATGTATATATATATATATGTATGTGTGTGTGTGTGTGTGTGTGTGTGTGTGTGTGTGTGTGTGTGTGTGTGTGTGTGTGTTATTTATGGTCCGTATGTATAAAACACCGTTAATCTGATTGACTTGCAAATGTTTGCTGGTTTCTGTATTAGTGTTTAGGTCAATTTTGTCGTTTTTTATCCATTGTTTTTTTTTTTAAAGATTTCTCATTCATTTTTGTTCTTACTTAATGTTCTTAACTAAATCCTACAACTATTAATCAAACAATGATTAGCGATAGAAAGATTTTCTTTATTGCTTTCTTCATTTTTATTCTTTTCTCTTTTCTGTCTAGTTTCTTTATTTATTTCTCTTCCTTTTTCTTTTTTGTTTTTTTTTTTCATTCTTCTTTTGCGATCCTTTCTTTTTTTAACAGGACATTTTTATTTTATGTCAGTTTTCTTTTTTCTTTCTTTCTTTCTTTCTTTTTTCTTTCTTTCATTCTTTCTTTCTTTCGTTCTTTCTTGTTCTTTTTTTTTTTTTTTTGTTTTTTTTTTTTTGCTCCCTGCATTTGATTTCCTTGCTTTATTTGTATTTTTTTTCAAAACATTCATTTTTAGATCTCTCTTCCTTTCTCTTTCTTTCTTTCTTTTCTTTTTCTTTTTTCTTTCTTTTCCTTTTTCTTTTTTCTCTATCTTATGTTCTTTCTTTATTTCTATCTTCTTCTGAGATACTTGCTTTTTTAACAAGTCATTCATATTTTATCCCCCTTTTTTCTCTCCAGATCCTTCTCTTTCTTTCTTTCGTTTCCTTTCTTTCATTTTTCTGTTTTTCTTTCTCCGTGTTTTTTCTGTTGCATTTCTTCGTGTCTTTTTCTCACTGCTTTTGTTTTCTTTGCTTCATTCTTTTTTTTTTTAAGCATTTATTTTTTGGCCTCTTTTCCTTCCTTCCTTCCGTTCTTTCTTCCTTCCGTTCTTTCTTTCTTTCTTTCTCGAACATTTTTCTTCTTATTTATTTTCCTTTTTATTTCCTTTTTCTTTGTTTTTTCCTTATTTCGTTTCATTTTTTCTTTCGTTCTTTCTTTCATATGTGTGGGTTTTTCTTGTTTAGCC
The DNA here is from genome assembly GCA_903632075.3 of Acanthosepion pharaonis. Classification (NCBI taxonomy): domain Eukaryota; kingdom Metazoa; phylum Mollusca; class Cephalopoda; order Sepiida; family Sepiidae; genus Acanthosepion; species Acanthosepion pharaonis. The sequence goes on along the minus strand of CAHIKZ030000424.1, from coordinate 724,327 downwards.
TATTTATTTAATTTCTTTCTCTCTTTCTTTTTCTTTTCTTTCTTCTTCGTCACTATTCTTTCTTTCTGCCTTTTATTATATTTTGCTTCGATCTTTATTTTCCATCTTTCTTTCTTATTCGCTTGCACGCTTTCGTTTTTTAATGTCATTCTTTCTTTTTCGGCATTTTTTCGATTTCTCTACGATTTCTTCCTTTCGTTCATTGTCTTTTTCATCCCTTCCTTTTTGTATGTTTTTCATTTTATCCTTATTTCTTACTGTTTTCTTCTTTCTCTCCTTTCTTTATTTTTCGCGTTCTTTCTTTCTCTTTCTTCGTCTTTATTTGTAACAATTTTTTTCTTCATTTTCCGCTTTCTTTCTTTATTTTACGTCTTCTTTCTTGATTTGTTTTTTACTATTTCTTTATTCCTTTTCTTTGGGTTTTGTTTTCGTTTTAATTTCTTTTCTTTCACTTTTCTATCTTACTTTCTTTTACTTTCTTTTTCCCCCCTCCCTTTTTTCACCTCCTTTCTTCTCCTTTTCCTCTTCTTTTTTATTTATTACTTTCCTGGTTATTTTCTATTTCTTCCTTCTTTCTTCCTTTTCATTTTCTTCTTGATTTTCTTCTTTCGTTGTTTTTCTTTGATTGTTTTTTGTATTGTTTCTGTTCCTCACCTCCTACTTCTCCTTCCTTTTCTTTCCTCCTTTTCTTTTCGATGTCTTTTTCTTTTATTCTTTTCTTTTCTTTTTTTTTTCATGGCTTTTTACACGTTTTTTTTTTCTTTATTCTTTGTCTTGCCATTTTTACATCTATTTTCCGCCATACCTCATACTGCTCTCTCTTTTGCGCCAACTTCTTATTTTTCATTTTCTTTCTATCCCGCCATCTCTTTCTTTGCTTATTTGTCTTTATTGTTTTCTATTTTCCTTTCCCGCCTTTTTTTCTTTTTGCTATATATTTTTTTTATTATTTTTCATTTGCTTTCATCCTTTTTTTTTCCGTTTATTTATTTATTCCTGCTCCAAGCCTCCTTTTGGCATATTTCAATTTGATTGGATCCCAGACCACACACCCACCAGCCGACCCATCAACCATGTGAACATTCTTGTTCGTAACCCAAAAGTTTATTTATCCATCTTTCCACTCAGATTCCTCGTGCGTATTTACTTACTCTGCTCAATCAAGTGCTTTACTTGATTTAATAAACTTTGCCAGGGGCAGGATAATGTCTTCAGCGTTTAAAGGGAAAAACACAGGATATTTGTGACAGTTTAGCGACCGCAGCTCCAGCTTCTAGAATTTAAACATGTCTTCATGTTTTTAAGATCGTCTTGGGCCATTTAGTTAAGATTTTCATATTTTTCCATGTCGCCCATTGCACGCTCAGACACTACACCATATATTTAATATATTAAGTTGAGTAATAAATAGTTTATGTCTTATTTATATATATATATATATATATATATATATATATATATATATATATATATATATAAACTGTTATATTGGAACATGCAAGTCGTGGTAACTTGCATGTTCCAATGTAACAGTTTATAACAAATATTTATTGCTTTTTACTCTTGTATTGAGCCCCCCTTTTTTATTATTTTTTTTAATGTTATGAACGTTTGAATTCATATATGGGTATCTAAATGTAAAAGAACGAAAAGAATACAAATTCAAAGGTTCATAACATTAAAAAAAAAGGGCACAATACAAGAGTAGGGCAATATATATATATATATATATATATATATATATATATACATTATAAATTAATTGATTTAAAATGTGTTTTTTTTCGCTACACAGTTGTAACCATGTTTCAAAAATGGAAGCTAAAAGCTTCGAATTTAATTTCGTAATTAAATTAACGACATTAGTTTCATTTCATCCTCAAGCGAATTTTGGAGTAAATTATTTTTAAATTTACTGGGTTTTAAAGGCATGGTAAAAATCATAATTCACCTTTCTTACTGTTCTTTCTTTTATATATATATATATATATATATATATATATATATATATATATATATATATATATATATATTAAATTTCAAAGAAGTGTAAAACTCCGCCTTTAAATTAAAGTCCTCTGACTTCAATGCGCTTGCCGTAGCGCTGCATGGAGTTTGCATGAAAGTCACCCAATGTGCAGGTGGCCAGGATCCTTGTCACAGCCTCTTTCATCTTCTCAATGCCTTCAAAACGAATGCCCCCAAGGTTGTCCTTCAGCTTTGGGAACACGTTACAGGGAGTAAGGTCTGCATTTTATGGACGATGAGAGATCGTTCTGATGTACATCAACCATCTACATGCTGTTACCAACACGTCTTCCCTTCTGTTCATCACTGAGCACCCTGGGAACAAACATTGCACAAGTTTTACGCATGTTCATCCCTTCGTGAATAATCCTGTGTACAATTAACACTCCAAATCCAATTTGTAGGGTTATTGTCTTTATAGACACATGACGGTCTTCAACCTGAAAATTACGAATTTTCTCAATCAGTTGTACCTCTCCTTCCTCTGTAGTGTTCTTGAATCTCTTGTGCCAGCCAAAAACAGATGCTTGACTCAAGTTAATCCACAAGCACTCTACGACATTTCATAAGCTTTGTGACGTTTTGGCCCAGTTTAACAACTGGGCAAAAACGCCACAGAAACTTATGAAATATTGAATGTGTTAAAATTCCTTAACTTTTTAACAAGAAAAATCTCAAGGTGATGTTAAAAACTACCTAAAAAAATTGTTGATTTATTTAATATGTATTTAGATACATTGTATTTATTTTCAGTTTTTTCTCGTTGAATTCTTCACATATATTGTATATGGTCCATTATTGTACATAATTAGGTTACAATATAATTTGTATTCTATATGAATACTACCTTATGAAAATTGAGATGTAGTAGTTTGGGCCTCTGTATCTTAGATTCTGGGGTATATAAAAAACCAGTATATAAAATCCAATATTTTTATCCATATCTTGAAAAAAAGTGGGAGGGCAGAAGGCCCTTGCACCAATTTTGGTTTTTATTTTCAGATTTTGACTTCTTTCTGGGTTTTTATTTTCTTCGTCCAAATATGTGAGTTTTTTTTTTTTGCTCATGCTAAATCTTGAAAAAACAATTTATAAAATTCACTATTTTTCATCTAATATCTTGAAGAAACAGTATATAAAATTCACTATTTTTGGTTTTTATTTTCAGATCTGAAGCATATACAAAACATTATTGCATAGCGAGCTTCTAGATTGTCATCACGTCCCGACTGCAAATTAATCAGTTATTTTTTTATTAATTGATCTATTTCTTTTCTACGGCTTTGCAAGTTATTTAATGCCAGAAAATATTTTTTTCTTTAGATTGCAAGAATTCTTTGGCGATAACAACAATGCAACCTTACTAATTAACCTATAGTTTGAAAGGAAAGGAAGTGGATTTTTTTTTAAATTTTGGTTTAGTCTATTACGGGTGGCATATTGGTCCACAAACAGATATTGAATGACGGAAGACAGCAACAAACAAAATGAAGACTTTATTAAAAACTATTGCCAAGTTTATTTTCGAAAATACAACAACAAAAATAAGGCTACAGTGTATTAGAAAAAAGATAGGTGTGCAAGCTCACGTAGAGCGTAAGAATAACGTTGTCCTGAAAAGGACAGTTTTGTGGTTGCTGAAGAGCATTGTCCTTAAAAGGACAGCTTTGGTAGTCGCTAGAGAGCGTTATCTTGAGAAGGACAGTTTATTCCATATCGTTCCTGCTGGCAAAGATGGCTGAAGTGGCAGCCGATAACGAGATGGAAATGCAGATGATGATTGTTGGTTGGTTGGCTAGCTGAAACTACTATTAATGGCTGGAGCCATGCACTGGAACAGATACGACGTTTTTTACCCTAGTATTCTGGGCTACAGAAGCCGCCTTTTTCGTTGCTTTGTGGCCATTTTATTTACTGAATCAGTCTTACATCGAGGCTGGTTAAGATTTTTCTTCCGGCTGCCTTTAAAAAAATGTAGGAATGCCCACAGGATACGACAAGCATCCCCAAAGATTAGTGGTAGAGTTTTCACTTAAATAGATTTATGAAGAATTTGTTATTCTTTTTAGAGAGGCCAATAATTACTGAATTAAATCCCTTGAGGAAGGCAAAAGTGAAAGGAATATCCACTCCTTTTTAAAGATTAAGGAATTTAGCATCCAGTTTAAAATATAAAATGACAGACTTGACTTAGACATTGAAGCTATGTGCTTGACTTTTTAAATATAAAATTAATCGTAAATCACTCTTGTGTTAACTTAGATCATGCATGGCTATCGTTTAGGGCTCACTGGTTGAAAAATTGTACTGTAGAAAGTCATAACCATGGGTAGTGTTGGTGCAAAGATCTTGTGCCCATCGTCCCGAATCTATGATACCCCCAGAATCTATGATGCAGCTCAAATCTATGATACGGAGCTCCCACTCTATTCCAACACAATTTTCAAGTTAATATTCATATAGAATACATTTTATTGCAATGTAATGTACGATAATGGATCATATGCGATATAGGTGAACAATTCAACTAGAAAATTTTAAAATAAATGCAATGTATCTAAATAAAAATTAAAGACATGTTATAATAAATCATTCAGTTTTTCTTTTTTTATTCCTTTACCCCAAGCAAGGTGATAATACCACTAAGGCACAAGGGGTTACTGTGAGTGAAAGAGAATGAGTAAACTTTAGAAGGAACCAGAAACAAGAGATAAACCTCTACTTCCTGTTAAATAGACTGAGGAGGAGAAGTGTGAACTGGGCGATATGCAAACCTATTTACTCCTATTGGCAAAAAATAAGAGAAAATATAAGAGAATAAAAAGTAAAAATTTTGAAGTTTTGGTGGAGGTGTTAGAAGTGTTAAGAGCACATGTGATTCAATGGCTTGTTACTTCATACTAACACAATACTTAATGGCTTTTGAATAATTCAGATTATACATGGCCAGTTCAAGAGTCTCATGGGGGTCCCTAAATCTGGGATATGGAGCCCCCAATATACTACATCTCAATTTTCATAAGCTAGTATTCATATAAAATACAAATTTTATTCTAACCTAATTATGTGAAATGATCAATCATATGCGATGTAGGTGAACAATTCAACTAAAAATAAATATAATGTATCTAAATACTAATTAAAAACTTGTCATAATAGATTATTCCATCTCAAATGAATCAAAGCAATTTTTAATGTCAACTTGAGATTTTCATTGTTAAAAAGTTGAAAAAATTTAACATAATCAACATTATGGATAAAAAAAAAAGTGAATTTTATATACTGTTTTTTCAAGATATTGAATAAAAAATAGTGAATTTTATATACTGTTTTTTCAAGATAGGGATGAAAAATATTGAATTTTATGTACTGTCTTTTTACAAGACATGGATAAAAATAGTGAATTTTATACACTGTTTTTTCAAGATATGAATAAAAAATAATGAATTTTATATACCGTTTTTTTCAAGATATAGATAAAAAAATTGTCAATTTTATATACTGTTTTTTTTTTTTCAAGATATGGATAAAAATATTGGATTTTATAAATTGTTTTTTCAAGATTTAACATGAGCAAAAAAAAACTCACACATTTGGACGAAGAAAATAAAAACCCAGAAAGAAGTCAAAATCTGAAAATAAAAAGCAAAATTGGTTCAAGGGCCTCCTGCCCTCCCACTTATCTATCATACCCCAGAATCTAAGATACAGAGGCCCAAACTACTACATCTCAATTTTCATAAGGTAGTATTCATATAGAATACAAATTATATTGTAACCTAATGATGTACAATAATCGACCTTATACAATATATGTGAAGAATTCAACTAGAAAAACTGAAAATAAATACAATGTATCTAAATACATATTAAATAAATCAACAATTTTTTAACTGTAGTTTTTAACATCAACTTGAGATTTTTCTTCTTAAAAGTTAATGAATTTTAACACCTTCAACATTATGGATTTTGTAATCTCAAACGAAAACTTGTTGCTACTTTTATGATGACAACGTACTCGCTTGATACTTGGTCAATGCCAACGTAGTAGAAACTTTGTAATCGCAAATAGAATTATCTGAACAATACTGGTGTCAGACGTCTATCGAATAAAACTAGTACTAATAGTACTTCGTATAGTGAATAGAGTAGAGAATAGCAATTCGAATAGTAATTGAGGATAGACTAGAGAAAGCGACTTCCTCCGTATATGAGTTTCCTCTGTGGTCACGTGATCTAATTAGTTCCATAATGAAATCGCCTGTGTTTGATTCACTGGCGATCTAGGTTCAAACACAAGTGTCGGCAGCGACATTTTATTCCTATATATAACGATGGATAAGAATTAGTGAATTTTATATAGAGTTTTTTTTGTTTTTTTTTTTCGAAACTTAGCAAAACAAATTCTCGGATTTGGACGGGAAAAAAAGACCCTGGAATGACGTCAAAATCCATTTTTCATCCTTTTAATAGCCAGTTGGTCTTTGTAATGTAGGTAGAAAAAATGCATTTATAAGATAGCGAGAGTCACAAACAAATGAGGCTTTCCCCCCCCCCTCGGTCGGAAGGGTTACGAGGTAGTACGCACCGGCCCTGATTATGGGATATCCAGACTCAAATTCACTGCAGCATTAATGGTTTTTTGGGGTTAGCTTGTTAACCATTACACCATGGCAATCCTTTTTTTTTTTATCTATAATCATTTTTTTTACGCATCACCTTTTGACCTTATTTTTATCATATTTAACACCAGAGTCTATTACCCAGCCAAGTCTTACTTCGCCTATAAAATAGTATCTACGAAGGCGAGTTGGTTGAAAGATGAGGTTTTTATTGGTAGCTAACAAGTCAAGCGTAAACGGAGAATAATTCACAGTGCTAAAAAATGAAGAAAAAAAAAAGAAAAGGCCACTGTTTTCTTCCCGACTTTTTCATTTTTCCTTATTTACGCCATTTTTTTTTTTTTTTTTGTATATTTTGCTTTCATTTTTCTTTTCTTATTCAGTTTTTTGTTTTATTTTTGTATTTAAGCTTGGCTAATTTTGGTAAAGGCGATGTATGAGATTATTGTATGGACGTGAATATTTATTTACAAAGTTTTACTTTGTATGGTACAAGATAATAAACGCTGCGCGCTCAGTAGAAATGAAACTATCGTCCGGGTCACACACCTTCTCAGTTTTACGAAAGAGGAGTAGAGGTTCATCCCTTGTTTCCTGTTCAGGATTAGATCTCCGCTTCTTTCTAAAGCAGTGATTCTCAACTAGCGTTCAGCGGGATCCTCTTAAGTGTGCCGTGAAATATTATCGTGGTATATATATATATATATATATATATATATATATATATATATATATATATATATATATATATATATATTTTTATTGTATATTATCATCCTAACACCGAAATTCCAATGCTTCAAAACAGAAACTTCAATTTAAATACAATCATAAAAATTAAACTAAAAATACAAATTCAACTTAAAATACAAAGTTCCGTTCCATTATCAAGCGATGCTTAGCATCGCTTGATAATGGAACGAAACTTTGTATTTTAAGTTGAATTTTTATCCTTGAATTTGAATTGAAGTTTCTGTTTTGAAACATGGGAATTTCGGTGTTGCGATGATAATATATTTTAAAAAAACAATTATAATATTATGCTCTACCATTGTATAGAGCACTGTTTTTTAAAACTAAAAATAAATGCTAAGAACTCTGAATTATAAATCTTATTGTTCTTTCCTATGATTTTAATATATATATATATATATATATATATATATATATATATATATATATATATATATATATATATATATTAAGAAATGGACAAGGTCCGACAATTTATTTATTAAAGACATTTTTTATGTTTAACGTTGTTATTTATAGATACAAGTATTTAAGCAAATGTTTGTTTATGATAAACAGTATTAAATAACATTTACCGGCCTGAATGTCGAGAAATTTCATAGAAAATATTCGTTCTTTGACAGGATTCGAACCTGCATCCTATACGGAACCGTCATATGTGGCCGAGCGGTCAAGGCACGTCAGCGTATATGACGGTTCCGTATAGGATGCAGGTTCGAATCCTGTCAAAGAACGAATATTTTCTATGAAAATTTCTCGGACATTCAGGCCGGTAAATGTTATTTAATACTGTTTATCATTGTATTCAACATTCTTAGTTCAATTCAAAATTTTTACAAAGTTATGTTGAAATATGTAATAATATTGCATTATTGAATTAGTAATAATATTATGTATTATTGAGTTGTGTAATAATATGTGTTATTGAATTGTGCAATAATATTGTGTGTTATTGAATTATGTATTAATGTTATGTGTTATTGAATTATGTATTAATATTAGGTATTTTTGAATTATGTAATAATATGTCTTATTGAATTATGTAATAATAGTATGTCTTATTGAATTACGTATTAACATTATGTTATTGAATTGTGTAATAATATTATGTGTTATTAAATTATGTATTAATGTCATGTGTTATTGAATTATGCATTAATATTATGTATTATTGAATTATGTAATATTATTATGTATTATTGAATTATGCATTAATATTGTTTTCGCTATACAGCATTAAGCATTTGATTTTTTTATTCTAATTTTTTAAAAGTATATTACTCTGAAAATTTTGCTAAGTTCGCCGTGACATTTTTAGTCTTAATTATGCCGTTGCTTAAAAAGGGTGAGAAATACTGTTCTAAAGTCGACTTCAACTCTATTCTTCTCCTCCTTTTCTACTCTAAGATAACTCCATACAGTAACGCTCTACCTTGAATGGCTCTTGGGACTTGTACTGGTTAAACATTAGTAAGAAAAATATCCCTTTAAGTGGTAAAAGTCTATTGAAATGAGCTATTGATATTTACCATGCTTACCTAAGTCGGGAACAAAGCCATAAAAACTAACGTCGGATTTTTTCCCATCTCCGATTCAACAGGTCATATAATAATAACAGTGCAAATTGTTTTTTTTAACGTTATATCTCATTAAAGCGTAGACTGTCTAGGCTCTCCACAGCTTCCATTTCTTTAATATTACACAATTGGGAAAGTTATTTTCTTCAGGGTTTGTAATTTAGATTTAGTCCTTCTGCTGGATTTGCTCTCAATCAAGGTTAGAAAGACCAGTCAACACAGCCATTTTTATCATACACGTTGGGTCCTGTCACTGGATCTAACCATGCCTTTATCCACTGTGTCCTTCAATACGTAGTTAAGGTAGTGGAGAACATGGAGAGATGAATTAACAGGAGATAACTGAT
>CAHIKZ030000424.1:702500-705000 GCA_903632075.3 Acanthosepion pharaonis | reverse complement strand
CGTTAGGGTCTTAACTATGGGCAAATAGTGAACCTCCAAATAAGAACGGGCAATAAATTTTTATAGTAAAATGACCAACAATACATTTTATAATAAAATGACTAACAATACATTTTTATATCAAAATGACCAACAATATATTTTTATAGTAAAATGACCAACAATACATTTTTATATTAAAATGACCAACAATAGGTATTTATAGTAAAATAACCAACAATACATTTTTATAGTAAAATGAGGAACAATATATTTTTATAATAAAATGACTAACAATACATTTTTTATAGTAAAATTATCAACAATACATTTTATCATCTACAAAATATACCGGGTGTAACAGCAAAATTGTCTGCATGACATAACAGCATAATTGTCCAGCTCTCAAAATGTTTGATATCGAAAAAAATCCATTAAACTAATTGAGTTTCATTTTTCCAGGTTTTCAGATAAGACATTTAGCCATCTTGACACCATTTGTCACTGAAAAACACTTTGAGTTATTCAGTTAGAAAGTGAACAGGTTAAAATCGTTTTGTGTCAAATACACTACGCCTTTCCAACTGAGCAATGGTGAGAGGAAAAAGATTATTCAGGCCTTCAATAATGGTACCGACATTCATACACTCGCTTCCATCATCAAAGTCCATTCAAGAGAATGGTGAATAAGTTTAAAAAAGAGGGAACAGTAGAGAGGAAACCTGGATCAGGAGGTCACATCAGCAAGAGGGATCATCATTTCCATTAGAAAAGGGATCATCATTTCATTTAGAAAAGATCCAACTCAATCCATAAGACGTTTGGCACGTGAGAGAGGAGTTTCAGCTATGACAGTCCAAAGAGCGGTGAAAAAAGACTTGAAAATTAAATCAAAAGTGTGAGGCACCTTGTTACTCTAGGACTGAAAGTTAGAAGGTTAGAGAGGAAGAAGATCATCTTGAAAAAGTTGGAAAATAATTCTGGAATAATATATATTTTAAGACATTTTTATGTTTATACATTCTTTTTTATGGATACAAATATTTAAGTAAATGCTCTGTTTATAATAAACAGTATTAACAACATTTACCACCTGAATATCCGAGAAATTGTCATAGAAAATATGCATCCTCCGACAGGAATCGAACCTGTATCTTATACGGAACCGTCATATAGCCTAGCGTGCTTTTACCGATTTCGCTACAGAGGAGCGTTCTAGTTAGCAAGGTTGATTTTACTGTTTTTAAACTACAATTTTTCCATGATTTTCTCACGTATATTCGTATCTGCTCGAAGCGTATCCAAATGTAAACAAATGACGTCACACATTATGAAATGGACAAAGTCCGACAATTATTTTAAGACATATATATATATATATATATATATATATATATATATAATATATATTTATATATATATTTGAACTTTATTTTAATACTTCATGAGCTTATGATCCTTACCTATGATTAATTAATGATGAACATGTCACGCTCCTTTATCATCGAATTCGTCACGATTTTTCTGTGAAGCTTGGAAAGAAATTATACATTGTTATAAATAGACTCCAATAATGTTATAAAGACCTCGGTGAGATATCTTTAATTATTTCTCAGATACAACGGTTCAAAGCGGTATCTAACAAATCGACAATTTTACTTCTCCACGATTTGGACAATTTTGCTGTTACACCCAGCATATCTAAAAAAAAAAAAAAAAAAATTGCCTTTACTCTGAAAGCATAAAATTATGTACAAAATATCTAGTTAAAAAGCATTAAAATTTCGTTCAAAAAAAATTAAATGACCCATAGCGGTATTAATATGCCGCCAAGCAAAATCAACCAACCAAACAAGCAACATGAAAGAATTCTTTCATAACATCTAATATCCTACAATTTCTAAACAAATCAAACTGTTTTCCAAAATATGACTTCAACAAAACCACAACAGGAAACACGCATATCCCCGCCTCTAGTAATTATGTCCGCCCAAACATTATATGCACAAAAGCTGCGTATCATCTACCATGTATTCAACTGTGAAAGCAGAATAACATATTCATATTTTTATTGCTTCAAAGCTCCCAAGAAAATTAAACCCCAGCGTTAAATGGCCCATAAATTATTGATATGCCGTTAAAAAAACAAACAAATCAATTTATCAATCCTTCCTCTTTGTTGGACAGACTTACAAAAATCTCATTTATTAACCTTTGACATTGAGTGGCTGTTGGGCCCTTTATAAAGTGAACAATAGTAAATAAAAAAAATTAAACAAGGATCAGGATCATTTCTTGGCTCTTGAGGTACCACGTTGAGTGAGTCAGTCGTTCACTTTTGAACCGACTGCTCGGTTGAACTCTCTGTCTACGGACGGAGAGGAACCCGAAGGAGGCTACGCCGAAGGGTGGAGTCTCCTTCGGGGAGGTAAAACCGGCCCTGAACCCATTTATATGGATTAAAACGGGCATATTTTTGGGCCGATCCCACGGGCTCGGGAAACACACAATAAACAACCGA
>CAHIKZ030000424.1:642500-697500 GCA_903632075.3 Acanthosepion pharaonis | reverse complement strand
TTTGTATGAATGATTCATGAATTTATATATATATATATATATATATATATATATATATATATATATATATATATATATATATGTATGTATGTCTGAGGATCGCAAAAGCATAAAAATCTAGGGTTACAAACTCACATCTATGCAACTAAGCATGTTAGCTCTATCATTGATATTGATCGCTTTCCAATAAGTACTGCACATATATAATATTTAAATATATCATATATAAATAAATATATAATATAAAAAATGTCCTATAAATAATATGTATATAAATCACACACACACACTCGCACGCACACATATATATAGTTCAGTGAAATTGTCTTCATGAGGGTTGTTTCCTCACTTGCTTACAAGTTGAAATGTGACGTGATGTTGAATTTTTCTAGGACCTAAATCACTTCGTCTACATGAGAAAAGGCGACACAAAAAAAGATGACAGCTGATAAAGAAAAAATGTGTTCCCACTATACTAGTCGTGTCATTTAAACCAAGACGCTCCTCATCAGGGTAGAAATAATCACAAATTTCCACGTCATAACGAAATGAACTGTCAACCTGAAATCTTGATATTCTGACCGAGATGGTAATGGTAATATTAGCCGTTTCCTTGTGTGCAAATATTCGGCTTTCATTCAGCAAACAGTGTGACAGCCGGTTGAAATTCATAAACTCTTTCTCCGAAAATAAATCATCTGGGAAATAGTTTTCTCAACTCTGCTTACTGGTATCGCTCTTTCGAGTACTGATGCGGACTTTCCTTTCTAACCTTTTGTTTGAAGTAGTGTGGAATGTCAACATCTTGATTATGACGTTCTTCTCACTTTGAGTTACATGTGCTATCCATTTTAGCAGTTGAAAATCATCCAGTAATGTAGTTTCTGTTACTTTGTACAATTGTTTGTTTGTGATTCTGTAGCGCTAGTCCACGAGGTTCGAAGAAAGATGGTTCTCTCTAAGACCTGAAGGCTTCATTCGCCCGAAAGCCATTTTTAAACATTGATCTGAAAAAAAAAAGGAATTTTATACAGCAAGCAGTTTAGATATATCTAAACGGGTTTGGCCCCATGCATGACATCTACTGGGTGCAATGGATAAATTGTCGCTATTTATATTTTTAATTTCGCGCATGCGCGTTTTTGGATTTTTGATTTCGTCGACAGCACAGTATAGTAGGGTCAGTTGGGCACCGTCTGTGAGAAAAAAGAGCACCATGACGCAATTCACACCGCCAAGAATTTGGAATCTTCTTCACGCCGGACGCTCCAATACGCACATTTCAGAATGTTTGGGTGTTAATCTGAGGACAGTGCAGAGGATTCGAAAGAGTTGGATGAGTCTAATGGTGATTACGAATGTGTTTGGAATGATCACTAGTGATGACGACTTTATGCCTCCATTCATCTTCTCACAGGCTCAACACGGACGCCTACATTTCGGGTCAAAAGGGTGGTTGGTGGTAGACTTTATGTTTTTATTTCTCTCTATGCCTTCAGGATATAGGCGATCATTGCTCCCCACATCTTCTTTTTCCTTATTATCTGTGAATCGCCGAGGAAACAAAATGGAATGGTTTCCTGTTTCTGTCTCCACGGTTTGAATTCAGAGTTTTCTTTCTCTTAGACTGGCTGCCACTCAAGGCTAGAGACCCCAATCCACTTTGCTCTTTAACGCAAATCTGCCTAGAGAAAAGTCGGGTTCATGCCTTTCCATTATTCGCGCCGATAACAGTTACACTACCCGGGCATTTCATAGTAATAGTAGTTTATTTTAATCAGACACAGGACCGCCTTTCTACAAAGCCATATAGTTATTTGTGCAATGGAGGGGTGCTCAGAATTTCGACGATCAGGTTTCGTTAATTTTATGCCACGTTTCTAAAACCAAAACCCAACTCGAGAAGAATAAACCTGAGGCGGAACTGTTACTACACATTGATCCTAGTCTGAAGCCAGGGATCTTAGCTCTTTTCTTTTTTTATTTTTTTTTTTATTTTATTTAAGCGTTTCACCCCAAGCAAGGCGGGAAGCCACTAGGACGCAAGGGGTTACAGAAAATTTAGAGCAAGATCAGATAGGAGTGATAGAAGAAAGGATGAGGAGAAGGGTAGTGGATAGATCAAGGCAACTGGAGATGTCGATTGACATTACATTTGAATAGTTGGAGATTATAGCTCTCAGGGAAACAGGAATAGGGAAGGGAGTTCCACAGGCGAGAGGTGCGAGATATGAAGCTATTGGAGTAGAAGAGACGGCTACATTTAAATGTTTCGACAGTGAAAGGGTGAGAGCGGGATGCCAGCCTCGTAGGGCGCTTGAATTCATGAAGTCTGGCAACCAGTGAAAGCAGCTCATCGGAGCAATTACCATGAAAGTATTTGTAAAAAAGACAGAGGGAGGCGACGGCGCGTCTGTGAGAGAGCGACTGTATCTTCGGAATAAATAAACGGTAAATTCCCTTTGTCCGTCCGTGTGTCGGAAACCCTTATAACTCTGGCTACACTTGCTATGCATAGAGATATTATACCTTGTTATAATCGGGATAATCCCGGGAATGGAAATCTACTCTTCATGTGGTGCTTGAACTTCCAGCACTGGGATTTGTGTCCGATACATTCAAATTTTAAACAACTGAAAAAAGTTAGTGGTTTTAAAAGTTTTAAATTTATTATCATCAGTTATGTGCCATGAGTGATACACGCTTAGGTGATCATGTATCTTTCGATATATGACTAACGAGGCAGATTTTTTCCCGCAGTAGGTAGCCATTTCTTTCTGTGGTAGACCAGTTGCTATCCAAGGCTATAGAACCCGGCCTGTCCTGCTATTTATGTTACCCATAGCTGGAGGGAAAAAAGAATTCATACCTTTCCCAAGGATATCAGCATGTAAGTCGATGGGAGTTTAAATTAACACAAAAAAAAATTAGTGAATTCAAAAATGTTTCTTTTAAATTCAGTCTTAAATATCACCAAAACTTTTATTTCTTCAAAATGCCAAGAAATCAGAGTTAAAATGAAAGGTTTGGTAACGTGAAGTTTTGAAATTCAAAAGGGTTTGTGATTTGAAGAACTCAAATTTCGCACGAATTTCGGCCCAAATCGATCTTTTGGTCGGAATTCGACTTATAGCCCGAATCAGAGTTAAAGTGAGGTTTTGAAATTCCATGGAGTGAATTGAGGAATTCAAAGTTATTTCTTCAAAATTATCATTGCTGGTTTCTAAGCTGAACCAGAGGACCTTTTAGTTTTGGTCCGGAGGAGCTAGCTTTTAAAGTGCGCACTTTTTCTTTCTCTCAAACCTCTTTCTGTAACTATTTCTACTCTCTAAATGTCACTCTCTCTAAATGTCACTCTCTCTAAATGTCACTCTCTCTAAATGTCACTCTCTCTAAATGTCACTCTCTCTAAATGTCACTCTCTCTAAATGTCACTCTCTCTACATGTCACTCTCTCTAAATGTCACTCTCTCTAAATGTCACTCTCTCTACATGTCTGCTCTAAATGTCAGAAATGTCACTCTCTCTAAATGTCATTCTCTCTACATGTCCTCTCTCTAAATGTCACTTCTCTACATTCACTTTTTGTCACTTCTTTGTCACTCTCTCATGTCACTCTCTCTAAATGTCACTTTTAAAATGTCACTCAAAAACACTCAAATGTCATTTTAATGTCACTCCAAAGAGTTTCTAAATGTCATTTCTAATGTCACTCAAATGTCCTTCTCTACATGCACTGAAATGTCACTCTCTCTAAATGTCACTCTCTCTACATGTCACTCTCTCTAAATGTCACTCTCTATTAATATGTCTCACTGCTTAATAGAAAGTGAGAGATTTCGTGACGTGAGGTTTTGAATTTTTTTTTTTTTTCAGTTTGTGATTTGAAGAACTCAACTCATTTTAAATTCCACAGAGTTTGTGATTTGAAGAACTCAATTTTCGACCTGAATTAGAATTTCGGCCAAAATTTCGGTCCAAATTCTCTTGGACTGAAAATTAAAGTGAGGTTTTTGAAGTTCCATGGAGTTTTTCAAAATTATTTCTTCAAAATTATCATTGGTGGTTTCTAAGCTGAACCAGAGGTCCCTTTAGTTTTGGGTCGGATGCCCATTTAGCCCTCTGCCCGATCTTGCTTAAAATTCTGTACGGAATGCAGCTTTTACGCTAATGTTTAATATAGCGTAATTCGAGAATCCAGAAATAACTAAACGCCAATTGTATAAAGACAAAACGAAATATATGGTCTTTAGCAAGAGGAACATCTCAAGATGCGAGTTACGAATTGGAATCATCAGAATCAATACAAAAATGTATATATTCGGTAAGTGTTATAACAGATGGCGGAATATGAAAGAAAAAATTAAAAAACGCATTGGAATAACAAATTCAACTCAACTGAAGTTCCACGGAGCTTGTGATTTGAAGAACTAGAATTTCGGTCCAAAACGGTCTTTTGGCCGGTACTGGATTTATAGCCCGAATCAGAAAAGTGAAGTTTTGAAGTTCCAATGAATGAATTGAAGAATTCAGTTATTTCTTCAAAATTATCATTTCTGTTTTCTATACTGGAGCAGAAATCCCTTTAGTTTTGTAGCTTAACTAGATTAAAAGTCAGCATGGAATGCTAGTTTAAAGCTATTTCAAAAAATAAAAGATAGGGGAAAACCAATGGTTATTAATATCAACAGTGGATTTAATTTCTGAGGCCAAGTTATTTGTCGTTTCTTTTTCGTTGAGGTCTTCGCTAACTTCTCATGAAATCTGTCCCGGGCTTTATAACCTGAAGCTACAAACAATCAACTATCAATCCGATCATGGCGTTCAGCCGTGAAGCGACAATGACATTCTTTTTCTAAGCAGACGACCTAACTTGTTTTATCGTCGAAATCAGGAGTCACTTCTTGATAAAAGTTGTTTCTACGATTGTCCATCTCTAGTTGATACCAAATACTCTTGTAACTTGACCAGGAAATTCGATTTTATTTTTGTCGTCAGCTCGTATTGATTTATTGTCTGTTTTATAGATTTTTTTTTTAAGGCTGTGATTTATGGCTGACTTTCGTCGCCTAACAAAATATGAAGGAAGGGGAAGATGTTTGAGTTTGCTGTAAAAGAAGTAAGAGGAGTGGGAAAAGGAACAATTATGAGAAAGATGAAAAGTAAGATAATATATAGGTTAGAAGAAGTAGAGGAGAAGGAGGAAGAAGAAGTAGTAGATAAAAGAAAAAGAAAGAAAGAAAGAAAGAAAGAAAGAAAGGTATAAATATAAAGAAAGGTAAAAAAAAGAAGGTAGATAAAAGAAAATCCAAGAAGAAAAAGAGAGAGGTGAAAAAAAAAAGGTAGAGAAGAAGTGATAGAAAAAAAAAAAGAAAAAAAAAAAAAAAAAGAAAAAAGAAAGAAAGAAAGAAAGAAAGAAAGAAAGAAAGAAAGAAAAAAAGAGCGGTATAAACGTAAAAAGAAGGTGATGAAAAAGAAGAAGTAATAGAAAAAAGAAAAAGACAAGAAGAAGAAAAAAAGAAAGAAAGAAAAAAAAGGAAAAAAATAAAGAGAAGAAATAAAAAAAAAATACGCTAGAAACGTAAAGAAGAATAAAATGAAGAAATAGACAAAGAAAATAGAAGAAGAAAAAGACGAAGAAAAAAGAAAGAAACAAAGAAAAAGGTAAAAACATAAAGAGAAGAATAAAAAAATAAAATACAAAAGAAAGAAGAATAAAAAGCGAAGAAGAAGAAAGAAGAAAAAAGAAGAAAAAGAGAAAGAAAAGAAAAAGAACAAAAGAAGAAGAAGAAGAAGAAGAAGAAGAAGAAGAAATAAAATGAAAAAGAATATGAAACGAAAAGGAGGATGAAGAATAATCTAAAAGAAGAAAAAAGAAATAAAAGAAAAGAAAACAAAATGAGATAAAAGAGAAGAAGAAGAAGAAGAAGAAGAAGAAGAAGAAGAAGAAGAAGAAGAAAGCGAGGGGAGTAAGAAACGAAAGAAGGAGAGGTAAAAGTTAGAAAAATAGAAAAGAAAGAGTTATAAAATGTTTAAATATGATAATTCAGAAATATCTAAACTGTCAGTTGTATAGAACCGCTTTCGAAAATCAATGGTTAAAATTGGCTTTAAACAAGTGAATGGTTAAAACTGGCTTTGTGGCAAAGACCGTTCTTTTTTCGTACATTTTGGACTGGAGCTACAGAATCACGCAAGAGCCTTTTATTAATGTCTTATTTGAAAGGAATTAATCAAAATACCCTGAAGAATGTCATCTTTATACTTAAACTAGCAGCATGACCCGGCGTTGCCCGTGTTTAATTCAAAAATCGTACGACTCATACAGCAATCACTATCATTTGACTTAAAATATTTTTGCCCTTCCTTGCTTTTAAAGGAGTGCCCTTTGCCGTTCTGATGTTGCTACATGTCTTACTTCTTGCCTATCTCACACTGCGAATTTTTTCTAAGCTCTATACTAAACATTAAATCTGTTACGAAAAAAGAACTAAACAAAATGAACACAAAACGATCAGCTTTAAAAAAGGACTCGTGACTGGAAAAACCGAATGAAAAAAGAATGTTAACAACAAATACTTTTTCACACCCAATCCAGTTCTGCGGAATCAGAATCAACGTTGAGTTTAAGCAAGCGAATGAACCAATTGGAGTAAAGTGCCATGCAGATTTAAATTTTTCCCACTTGTGACGAATGCAGTTATCGATTTTTTTTTTGCATGCTAGCATGCTAGTTAACATTCGTGTCAGTCAGCTGTTGGCTCTCACGCTGGCCATTGGAATCTTCCTGCCAATTCGTGGCAGCCAGCTATAAATCTGGCCAGTACAAAATGGCCGCAAACTACATGAAAACTGCCTTAGAAGCATGAAAAAATCGATTATTTCGACTATCGATGGGAGTTGGGAAATGCAAAGTCGGTTTTGGCCTTGCCGCTAACTTGGAGCATGTGCATGTAAATTTTGGTGCAAATCCGTCGAAAATTGCGGCCGTGCATTCGTTACACACACACACACACACACACACACACACATCCTGCCTTTTATAGATAGAGATGAAATATTTGACGCTTTCGAAAATACAAGAGAAACAAATCTTTCCGATTCAGGGACTCTCTTCTTGTATCAGCCATTTTCCTTCGCTTCTTTTCCTTCACTTTTTTTATCTGCTTCCGTTTTTATCGTATTTTATTTTAATGACTTCGAGATAGCCCGAGAGATCTTTTTCGCCTGATAAGTTGATACAAGAGCTTAAGTAAACAGACCAGTGTGGAAAAAGTCAAAAAGAAAGAATGTAAAAAAAAAGGGATCTGACACGCTGATTGTTGTGTCTGAAGCGAATTGCACCGAGACAGTCCAGGAAAGGACGACAAAACAAACAGAAGAAATTCTCCCCGAAACCTGCTCTTTAGAAAGAATTCGAGAGAAAAGGCGTTGTTCAAAAGATAATTTTATAAACAACTTTTGTTAGATGAGATATATTTAGCTTCATTGAAATACATCAAACTTCAAACCATTTACTTCTCTATGCTCTCTACACAATTACTCATATATATGTATGTTTTTGTGATTTTTCTTGTTTTTCTTTTTCTTTTTCTTTGGTCACGTGGTATGATTTTGATTATCGTCTATAAATATGCTGTTTCTCTTTTGCCTCTTTAGCCAGCTTTCCCTGACGATCCGCTTAGGTGAAACCTGGGTAGGTTTGTCTAGCTCACTAGGTTTATCTATCTATCTATCTATCTATCTATATATATATATATATATATATATATATATATATATATATATATATATGAATAAATATACTCTTAAGGCGTGCTATATTTATGGGATAAAGTGCTCAATATCAGAGATAGAGCGTGTAAATATGATATGTCCCGGAAAGGGATATATTTGAACGAAATAGCTAAGTGGTTTTGGCTACTATAACCAAGTAGAATACGGTAGCAGTAATCGACTGGTACGCGTCGTAGTCACGGGTAAGAAGTGTAGATCAATGGCGTAGTCCAATGGGCGTCGTTATAGACTTAGCTCTCAGACTAAGGCTCTTGACACTGTCGTACCTACACGTCCGTCGGTATTTATGACGGACACCAGGCAATCCTATTCCAGTGACGGGGGAACACAGGTGTACGCATATTCCATTATATCAAAAAATAAAAGTGAACATTGAAGTCAACACTTAGAGGCAACAGTCTGTTTCATGTTAGACACGATCTTCAGGCCTGACGATTGCGTCTAGCATGAAACAGACTGTCGCCTCTAAGTACTGACTTCAAAGTTCACTTATATATATATATATATATATATATATATATATATATATATATATATATATATATATATATACCGGGTGTAACAGCAAAATTGTCCAAATAGTGTAACAGCATAATTATCTATAACACAAAATGTTTAATATCTAAAATAAAAAAATAAACTAATTGAGTTTATTTTTCTAAGTTTTCAGATAAGATGCTTAGTCATCTTGACACCATTTGTTGTAAGAATCACTGAAATACCTTCTGAGTTATTCAGCTAAAAAGAGAACAGGTTAAAATTGCTTTGTATCTGACCCACTATCTTCCCAAATGAGCAATGGTGAGAGGAAAAAGATAATTCAGGCCTTCAGTAGTGATACCAACATTCATGATTTGGCTTCCATCTTCAAAGTTCATTCAAGAACCATCAAGAGAATGGTGAACAAGTTTAAAAAAGAGGGAATAGTAGAGAGGAAACTTAGTTCAGATCACAATCTGAAGAGGGATCATCATTTCAACTTAGAGTTAAAGAGATCAATTAGAAAAGATCCAACTCAATTCATAAGACGTCTTACCTATGACTGTCCAAAGGAAGTAGAAAAAGATTTGAAAATGAAATCGTATGTACAAAATGTGAGGCAGCTTGTAACCTTGTTAGAATGTTAGAGAGGGCGAAGATCATCTTGAATAAGTTGAAAATGATCCTGGGATAATATATATATATATATATATATATATATATATATATTTGAACTTTTATTTCAATGCTTCATGAGCTTACGATCCTCTCTATCTCTCTCTCTCTCTCTCTCCATATATATATATATATATATATATATATATATATATATATATATATATATATTCATACATTTTCATTAAATAATATAGCCAAGTGTTGTCTATTTAATTTTATGTAAATTCTTTTCATAACGTCTGATAAGCTTAATAACATTATCATTAAACGAAGAAAGAAAATCACTATATTTATCCATATTTTTTAACCTTATGACATATCACCTTTTGTATCAGATTATCCCATTTTTCAAGTGATCAATAGTAAAAGAACAGATAGTCTTAAAGTAAAGTAACATTTAATGTTTGGTTGCATAACCCTTGCTTGCAATAACTGCATCAAGCCTGCGCCCCATTGACTTCACCAAACTGTTGAATTCTTCATTTGCTATACTTTTTCAGACTTTTAACACAGTCTCATTCAATCCTTGCTTTTTTTGCGGAATTTCTTCCTTCAGTCTCCTCTTCAAGAAAGGAAATGCAAGCTCTATTGGGTTTTTGTTGTTCACAGAAGACATTTGCATTTATCAAATGATAACTATGAGACAAGAATTCAGAATTTCGGCATTTAATTCCTGGTATTTGCATTTAGATGTGTCAGACACTTTAGGACATACCATCTTTTGCTTGAACACACCCATTTTTTCAATTCTTCAAAATTATTGGAACACGTGACTGACAGGTGTTTCTTGTTGCCCATTTGTTGCTTTTTAGATTGATTGTCTAAACATTAAATATCTCTGGAGGACTACGCTTGGTTTTAGCCTTGGCTTTCACCTGTAATTACTGCATGTCTTGTTAGAAAGGATAAACCAACATGAAGATAAGTGAGCTGTCTATAGGAGAAAATCAAGCCAAATCGAAGCTGAGAAAAGAAGCTGAGTGTTCCTTTAAATGCTGTGACATGGAACTGTGTTCATCCAAATGGAACGTAAGCCTTTTTGTCAGCATCGCCGTAGTAAAACCAACATACGTATTAACAAATATATATATATATATATATATATATATATATATATATATATATTTGGATAGATGTGAGTTTGTGACCCTGAATTCACGCTTTAGCGATGGTCAGACAAACTGATTAATGTTTTAAAAAATTTTGGTTTCTAATAAGTACCGACATATAATATATAAATAATTATAATATATATATTTATTTATATTTATATACACTTTTCACACACACACACACACACACACACACACACACACACACACACACACACACACCCATATATATATATATATATATATATATTGTCTTGTTTAATAATTAATATATAATAAATGTTTTTCGCACTGCTACATTGGTACCCTTTTCGATTTCCTTTGTTTTATTAACCAACCTATCTATTTCGAATATATATATATATATATATATACATATATATATAAATACATAAATACATATGAATGTGTGTGTCTGTGTTTATATATATATATATATATATATATATATATATATATATATAATGATTTACTAATCGTATCTTAGATGTGGCATAAGTACAGAAAAGCCATTAAAGATAGAACCTACTACTCAACCGTAATAGATCTACCGATACAAGATTGCTTTCCGACCACGAAACCCGGGTTCGAATTTCACCATGATCGATTTGTCAGGAGGGTGACTAGGAAGACATGCCCAGCGTGCGACACCTTTGTTAAGTGCCTGAAAACGGGCTGACCTTATCCTTGTGAGTGAAACTGGGTAAACGAAACTGCTTGAAAGTCAACCATGGTTGTGACAGCACAAGTCATCGTGACCGAAGGGTTTGAGCGTACTGACCTTGTTTAAACTAGTGGTTACGCCATATTATGGACCCTCTCCCCGGAAACTGTAACTAAGGTCGGCCCAGGTGAGCTCTGTCGGTGTTGAGCAAACACAAATGTACCAGAGCAACTGCAACCTGTTCTTGACTGATTAATTGATTCGTTTTTTACGGTTTATCAACCATTTGCAGGGAATTTAAAGCCAGAAATCTTTTTTTAGATTGTAAGAATTTGATTTTTGGAGATAATAATAATTTAGCGATAAAACTCTTTCGAATTAACCTATAGTTGGAAGGGAGAAGAGGTGGATTCATACCGTTCTCAAGTGTGTTTGCACTTTAGTGAATATGATGAGACCAACAGGAATTGGAACACGGCTCTCCAATTAACCATTAATTCCGAACCATTATCTATTTCACTACTCGCACATCCAAGCCTAGAGTATCCGATATTACCAAATGGTCACTCATCTAGGTATTGACCAGGCTCGATGTTTCTTAACTGGTGTTTCAGTGTGAGGTGACCGTAAGCTGAGGGAAATATGAGAAAAGAAAATGCACGTCTCAAAAATATATTGGCACGAATAGATCTATAAGCAGATCACATTGTCCTAATTCTCCAATCCTTTTGCAATTGGTATTCCTAAACAGTCACCCGTCTAGGGACACACCAGACTCGGCGTTGTTTAACTTCTGTTCGACATGTTCTACTAGGCCACAAAAATCCCCTGAGCCGACCAAGCGTAGAAATGAATACAATATGGGAACCAGTAATAAGGAGTGCAAGAGAAAAGCGATTAAAACAACAAAAATTGCAATATGAGCTCTGGTAAAAACATGCAATGATAACAGCAAAAATCGCAATATGAGCACTGGTAAAAAATGATTGCTGCAGAGTATGAGTTCAATACCTGATTAAGACAGTGGAGAAGTTGAAGAGGAGAATTAACAGGCGATAACATTAGACATGGAACGTGGAACTAGAACAGTCTACTGTGAGCGAAATAAAGGGTTCAATTCGACATCTCAACCACATAAAGTATCCGGAGTTCAACGACCTGAACCTTAAGAAAGTGGAGACAAAAATGAGTCCGAATAATGTTCGAGTGAACATTTTTTTTTAACGTTTGGCTTCACGACACAATTTTAAAGACAAAGAATTTTGAACGTTTTTTTTTTTTTTTTTTTTTTTTTTTCAAGTCTACGGTTTGTCTAAACGCGAAATAAAGGATCTCCTTAATCAGGGGTCGACATCCCAACACGCGTGACATAAAGAAATTTCCAAGACGCAGTTGAAAACATCACCGAAACCTTGAACCAATAAATATGGAATGCAAAGAAGATATTTAGCTGAATAATTTTAACTATCGACTGAACATTTTTTTTAACGTTTATTGACGACACAATTTTAAAAATACAAAGAATTTTGAGCGAATTTTTTTTTTTTTTTTTTTACATAGTTAGCTACCTTTGGTTTAAATATAAGCTGCATCTCCAGACGAAAGGGCATTATCAATTGTTCATCAGCCAAATAATTTACAACACAGCACACCTTCTGCTGTCCTTTAACACCGTCAGGTGGATAATAAAAAAGAGTTTTATTATTATTTTTTATTTTCATTTCGCCAAGAAATTTCTTTCAATAAGACGAAGATTACATAGATAAAGCCCTGAAATGACATCTGTACTTGTCAGAACAATTTTCTATCTACAACGCAAAGATTCCAGGTATCCTGTTTCTAATTTTAATATATAGGGCTAAACTATATATACTATATATTTCCCATATAAAATTTTTATATTTCTAGAACAGGTTCTTGTATTTTGACAGCTTTTGAATATCTTCAAAAATACATTGCAGTCAGCTGGGACTGCCATATCAATAAGAATGATTTTTTTAAAAACAATATCTGGGCGGTTGGCCTTGATTGTTCTGTCAAAGTGTATTGTGACCCCATGGTCTATAACAGGTCCATCTCCAGACGAAAGGGTGGTATTCAAGCATTTTTTTCAGTTTTCTTCCAAAGAATTGCAAATTTTCCAGTGCAGATACCCCTCTGTCATGTCGGGTTTTATATTCAGTGGGTCAACACCGTAAACCTGAGAAGATGATCAATCGAGTTTATTTATTATTATTATTATTATTATTATTATTATTTTCATCAACCTGAACAAAAATGAATACAGACGAATAATCTCTACCACTTCCCAAAAAGAAAACAAAGAAAAAGGAAAATCTATCGTGCGAATTGGCTGTAATAGCAGATCCGAAGGGTCACGTGATATAGGGACTTCCGCCCGTGTGAGCGGCATGATAGATGAGGCGTGTTGAGGCTCTTAACGAACGCGAACACCTGGGCCGATTTTATTTGAGGATAGTTTTTCAGTAATGTTACCAGCTATTTTAGCGGTCAGCCACTATTGTTAACACCGCAACTTTTGTGACTTTTTTTATTTACTTACTTATTTATTTATTTATTTACTTATTATTTGCCCAGTTCTCTTTCAATTTTCTCGCCCACTGATGTTTACAGAAAAAAAATCCAGAGGCGGGATCGGGTAAAATTAGGCGGAGAATTGGGCAGTGCTAAGGCAAAAGGATCTAGTTACGTCCTAAGTGATTCGGTCGTCTGGACAAAAGAATAAAGGCTTTCATTCCTTATTGAAATTTGCAATGCAAAATTGCTTTGCACATTAACCTTCTCCAGGTCTAGAATTATTAATTTAAAACTTAATTTATCCGATAAACAAACACGTATGAACATAGCAACACGCATAATCTATTTAAATATAGTGATTTTTCAAGTGTAGCTTGGATGTGGCACAAAGCCGAAAATAAGAGGCACCCAATATGGATTGAACTCACTACTCAGTCATAATTGTTCTAGCAAGAGAAGTTTGCTAACCATTACAATATTTATTTCTGTAAAATTACAGAAAATGTGGCACAAGGCCTAAAAAAGGAGATGGGGAAAAGAACGGTCTTCATCTGTCTTAATTTTAAACTTAGCTAGCTACAAGCACTGAACCAAGCATACAAACAATATTAGTAACACCAAAACAACACATCCTTACTAAACTTTCTTACTATATCCATCATAATACCTCTTGTCTCTATGAAAATCTTAAATAGTCCCCATATGTACAAATCGTCGTATGTGGTGGGTGGGGGAATAAAACAACAAATTAAAAATATCCCCAATGAGTATATACAATATGAATTAATCTATTAGGTTGGTGCAAAAATAATGACGTAATAATGTCGTTTTGTGACGTATTTTTAACCTCAAAAACGACATTATTACGTCATTATTTTTGCACCAACCTAATATTTACAAGAAACTAAACCAAATCATTGTTAGTAATAAAACTCTCCACAAGACTTAAATGTGGCAGAAACATCAGTTCACTGGACGAAATCAATGCGGACCTACAAAATATAAAAAATATTCATTCATCCCTAGCACTCACACAGACACGCACTCATTCAAACACAACAGAAGACGAAAAATACACACAGGCGAAAAAAAAAACCCACGAAAAAGCACCCCGTATCCACCAGAGAACTGACATCACTGCCCACCTAACAAGGGAAGGGATGGGGAATTAAACTAAAGAAAAAAAAACAGGAACAGAACTAACCATTACACCACGTCGAGGTACCCTAATTTATTTAAATATATAGAAAGTACTAGGGCGGCTAGCCAATCCCTATTGCAGACGCTTGCTCAGATGCATTTGTTTTTATTCAGCACCCACAGAACCCACCTGTGGTTTATACTGCAACAATGCTGAGCAGACCTTAGGTACTGTTTCTGAGAAAGAGTGTGTTATCTAGCGTGATCAATAATTTGAACAAGGCCGGCACGCTCAACGCCTCGGCCACGATGACTTGAGTCTTCGTGCTAGCACAGCTATCGACGGTTCCGTCTACCCAATTTCACTCACAAGGCTTAGATCAGCCTGTGGTATGGTTTTTTCAGGCACTTTTCAAAGGTGCCGAACGCCAAGATCGAACCCACCAATCCAATAACATCAGAAAGTTTCCTTCCTGACAAATCGACCATGTTGAGATTCGAACCGGGGTCTCATGTTCAGAATGCGAAAGTTCTCACCACTCGGCCCATATATAATCATAATTTTTTTATTATTATTATTATTATTATTATTATTATTATTATTATATAAATTTCTCTCTTCTTCTACTTCCTCTATATATAACCATATATAGGAATACGCGGTGGGGTAATGGATAGCGAGAAATTGGAGAGATGACTTCGAATTAGAGTAGAGTTCATTACGTACAAATAAATTTGGGAAAAGTATGAATCAATTTCTTCTTTTCCCCTCCCACCAGCTATTGGCAAATAACAGGATAGACTGGACTCTATAGCCATGGTTCGCAATCAGTTTAGGAGAAAGAAAACTGAAATCACAACATGAAGATGGTCATTTGGAGATCTTTTGGCACACTATGTGTACCAGTTCCACGGAATTCTTTCCAAAAGTTAGATTGCTTCCTGCACAAGACTTCATCATTATAATCAAATCATATGCGCGGATAATCTGACTGTTCTGTTCGAAGAACTGAGTCACTGAACCCTCATACATCGAAACCGATGAGAGCGTCCATTATTGTTGTTATTATTATTATTATTATTATTATTATTATTATTTCGTTTGATTTCTGGCGTTTACGCATTTCTTTCCGGGTCCCGCCTAGGGACCTAAGGATAGAAATGACAATATGGCATTATGACACTTTCCATTGACAAAACAAAAAAAAAAAACATTACATAGATAAAGCCCTTCGTAAAGTGTGGGTTGTACTCGCGAGAAAAATTTTTTGTATCTCTTTGAGGCATGGACTTCCAGGAATCCCATAAATTAGTCTACTGGAATCTTTTCTAACCAATCCGAGGGCTCTAACTACAACAGGGATTGTTGATGTTCCCATGTGCCACATTTTTGAGATTTCGATTTCAAGGTCCTTGTATTTTGACAGTTATTTGAATATCTTCAAAGATACATTGCAGTCTGCAGGGACTGCAATGTATCAAAAAAGATGCACTTATTATTATTATTATCTCTATGTATAAAAGGCAGGATGTGTGCGCGCGCGCGCGTGTGTGTGTGTAACGAATGCACGGCCGTAATTTTCGACGGATTTGCACCAAAATTTACATGCACATGCTCCAAGTTTGCGGGAAGGGCAAGACCGAATTTGCATTTCCCAACTCCCATCGATAGTCGAAATAATCGATTTTTTCATGCTTCTGCAGCAGTTTTTATGTAGTTTGCGGCCATTTTGTACTGGCCAGACTGAGAGCCTATAGCTGGCTGCCACGAATAGGCAGGAAGATTCTATTGCCCAGCGTGAGAGGCTACAAAATCGATAGCTAAATTCGTCACAAGTGGGAAAATTTTAAATGTGCATGGCACTTTACTCCAATTGACTCATTCGCTTGCTTAACCTCAACGTTGATTCTGATTCCACAGAACTGGGTGGTGTGTGAAAAAGTATTTGTTGTTTATATTCTTTTTTCATTCGGTTTTTCCAGTTACGAGTCCTTTTTTTTTTAAAGCTGATTGTTTTGTGTTCATTTTGTTTAATTACCATTAATAAAAGAAAACAACTTAATATCACACACATTTTACATAGATAAAGCTCTTCGTAATGTGTAATCTGTACTTTTGTGTAAAACTTATGTATTTTCAAGGCATGGACGACTAGCAATCCCTTTAATGTGTTTATCGAAACCTTTTCCCAGTCAACACGAGGGTTCGAAACACAACTGAAATTATTGATGTCTTCACGTTTCATTTTTTTTAAAATTTCCATTTCAAGATCATTTTATTTTGTAAAGCTCTTAAAATTCTACAGTAACTAGACAAAGACTCTTCTGTTTTTGTGGTCTTTGATCATGAAGTCTGAGCGATTAGTTTTCATTGTTCTGTATGTGTGTAATGTAAGATCCCATAAATTTGTTACAAGTCTTATATCTGTTACCGGGTCTGTGTGGTGCTCATACCAATTTCTTAGTTTCCTTCCCGTAAAAATGACAGATTTCCCGGTGCAGATATTGGTCTACGCATTCACGCCATGTTTTATATTCTGTGGATTCTAATGCCGTGCCACCTGATACTTGATGTTCAATTGTTTCTGGATATTTATCGCAGAACCTGCTCAATTGTTAATTATGTTTGCCTGGTAATTTCTAGTTAACAAGCACTGGTCCCCGTGCAGCAACAATAAGACACTCGGATTTAGCTTTTAATCTCACACAGCCTAACCACTGATGAGTAAGGTTTGGTTTGGTTTGGTTTGATTTCTTTTACGGCATACCAACCTCAATGGGTTATTTAATGCTGACAAAATTTTTAGTGTTGTTAATTTTTTCTTTCAAAACTCTATTTCTGGTAATATTTTTTACTTCAAAAATCTATTTCTGGTAATTTTCATTCAAATATGTATCGCTGGTAATATTTTTTTTCAAGAATGTATTGCTGGTAATAATTTTTTTTCAAGAATGTATTGCTGGTAATAATTTTTTTCAAGAATATATTACTGGTAATAATTTTTTTCAAGAATGTATTGCTGGTAATATTTTTTTTCAAGAATGTATTGATGGTAATAATTTTTTTTTAAGAATTTATTGATGGTAATAATTTTTTTTTTCAAGAATGTATTGCTGGTAATAATTTCTTTTCAAGAATGTATTGATGGTAATAATTGTTTTGAAGAATGTATTACTCGTAATAATTTTTTTTCAAGAATGTATTGCTGGTAATAATTTTTTTACCAGAATGTATTGCTGGTAATAATATTTTTTACAAAATATTTCTGGTATTAAAACCTATTTTCATAGTGTTTTGTCCCCAGTTTAGGGTTGAATATTTGCCCAGAGCTAGGACCCTAACAGGTGCTACCATCGCCGGTCAGGGTGGACCTGGGAACACCAGCAATTATGAGGTGGTTCCACGCTCCTCAAAACATCCTGCTCAAAGGCCTTGCAGTTTGTCGTAGTTTATCGTCTTACCCAGGTCGGGGATTTAGTTTATCGTCATACCCCGGGCGGCTGGTGAGTAAGGGGTTTGTCTACATCCTTTTGTTCGCCACGGTCAGAGTATTGACCATGAAGAGGTTTATCTTGCCATCGTTTCTGCATATTGTCCATTGGATTTGCATTTACCACCTCTTTAAGGTTCTTTGCCCTCTGTTTCAATTTGCTTCCTGTTTAATATTATTATATATGGGGGAAAGATATACGACAAATTGGAAAAAAAATTCGGGTGACGCGTTTCATCCTTTAGGCATTCATAAGGCTAAATGCATGTTTACGTTGATGCGACTGCGCATGCGCACGAACGAGAGACGCTGCGAATTTTGAATTTAAAGTTGATTTTTTTTTTTTTTTTTTTTTGAGTGAGTGTTTTGGGTATACAGTGTAACCCGGATGTAAGAGACCCGGATATAAGAGACCCGGATATAAGAGAAACCCGGATATAAGAGAGATTTTCTCTGGTCCCAAATTAGAGCCTGTGTTAATGTATATAAAATAGACCAAACCTGGATATAAGAGAAATCCGGATATAAGAGACTTCTTCTCCGGTCCCGACAATTCTCTTATATCCGGGTTACACTGTATATATATATATATACACATATATATATATATATATATATATACACATATGTATATATACACACATATATATATATATACATATACAGTGTAACCCGGATATAAGAGACCAGGATATAAGAGAAACCCGGATATAAGAGAGATTTTCTCTGGTCCCAAATTAGAGCCTGTGTTAATGTATATAAAATAGACCAAACCCGGATATAAGAGACTTCTTTTCCGGCCCCGACAACTCTCTTATATCCGGGTTACATTGTATAATCTCGCTGATTTCATTTCCTTTATTTTTGTTTTTGTTTCTATCACTATTATTAAGAAATATCCCGCATTGAGATAACAGATTTAGTAAGAAAGGTAAACATTTATGAGAATTTTTGTAAGAACGTTTGTAAGGGAAACCTTTTAAGAACTTGGACGCATATTTACTGTGGATTATCTAGTAATTAAAGAACTTTCTAAACATTTTCGTCTCCGTGAATTGCCTTCTCTTTTAACGAGTGTAGCATTTTTTATATCAAAATCTAGTTTCATTACGGTGATGAGCTAATACATTTAACGTGTTCTTTTGTAAAATATCCCTTTTGTGTTCATATAATTTTTATTGAAATTCTTTATCTTAGCCGACGCGATTCGTCTGCTGAGGGACTTTATTAAGGCAAATGTGACAGAGGACGAAACCCGTAAGCTAAGATAAATTTTCCTTTTGTCTTTATTCATATTCTCCTTTTACAGATATACTCTATTTGAAATTTTTTACACACACGCACTTATATATATATATATATATATATATATATATATATTTAATTTGTTTTTTGCCGTATATATATATATATATATATATTATTTTTTTTTACTGTATATATATATATATATATATATACCGTATAAAAAAAAATTACCTCTGAGGTAATTTTGTTTTTTGTAAAAATATATATATGCTCTGTTTTAATAAATACATTGAGCTCTCTGTCGATCAGTTTTAATGTTAGTTATTACTAGGATCCACCTAGATTATATACCAATGGATCTATTACCTGTATTATATATATATATATATATATATATATATATATATATATATATATATATATATATATATATATATACGCGCACAAACAAACAAGTACAGGGTTGGTACAGAAGGAATAAAATTCTCGTGACCAAAAACACTATTCTTAAAAGAGTTCTCAATACCAAGTAGAGCAAATAATATTTCTTCAAAATTATAACATATGCATGTTATAACATCACTACAAAAATTGCAGTTTTGTTTCAACACTACTGGTGTTTTATCAAGTTATAGTGTTGATTGCAAAATGCACTTAATGCTTGGTTAAATTTAGAATTTGATATTTGTTACTTTTAATTTTAAACTTAACTGTGAAATTAAAACTTTAATTGTTATATTTGTTTTCTAATTTAATCTAATCTTAACTTTAATGCACTAATAAATTGTACTTGGGGTATGTTGTTACGTTATTTTGAATTAACATAAACTTATATTCTGATTGGTCATCATAGGCTACGTAACAATGTTTCTTCTACAGAGGGGTTTTGGTTGGTTTTTGAACTCTTAAAACCCTTTATTTTGCAACCACTACCATTGCTTGATAAAACACCAATAGTGTTGAAACAAAATTACATTTTTTGTTGTGATGTTATAATATGCATATGTTATAATTTTGAACATATATATATATATATATATATATATATATATATATATATATATATATTATGAAATAGGCAAAGTCCGACAGTTATTTTAAGACATTTTTATGTTTAACGTTCTTTTTATAGATACAAATATTTAAGTAAATGCTCTGTTTATAATAAACAGTATTAAACAACATTTACCGGCCTGAATGTCCAAGAAATTTTCATAGAAAATATTCGTTCTCCGACAGGATTTGAACCTGTATCCTATACGGAACCGTCATTTAGCTTGACGTGCCTTTAATTGTCGGACTTTGTCCATTTGTCCATTTTATAATGTGTGACGTCATTTGTTTACATTTGATACGTCATGAGCAGACATGAATATACGTGAGTGATTCATGGAAGATTGAAGTTTAAATACAGTAAATTCAACCTGGCTAACCGATCGCTCCTCTGTGGCCAAATCGGTAAAGGCACGTCAAGCGAAATGACGGTTACGTATAAGATACATGTTCGAATCCTGTCAGAGGACGAATATTTTCTGTGAAAATTTCGCGGGCATTCAGGCCGGTAAATGTTGTTTAATAGTGTTATACAGAGGATTTACTTAAATATTTGTATCTATAAAAAGAAAGTTAAACATAAAAATGTCTTAAAATATTTCTTTTGTTTCAACAATTCTGGTGTCTTATGAAGTGTACCAGAAGTGTTAAAACAAAATGGTTATTTTTGTAGTAATTTTTTAACATATTTATGTTATAATTTTCGAATAAATAATTTATATTTGGTCTACTCTGTATTGAGCACTCTTTTAAGAATAGTATTTTTTGGTTATTCGAATTTATTCCGTATACGCCAATGCTATACTCTGATATACATACATACATATATATATATATATATATTTCGATAAACGTGCAATACAAATTCATGAATTATTCAAAAACAAATATATTAATATTTAATATCGTCGCAAAGAATTCATAATTTCGATAAACGAATGAAAAGATCCTTGTTTCTATAAATTTCTGCCGCATTAGTTCTTATTTTTACTACAAGCTTTCGTCTGAAACAAGGATCTTTTCATTCATAACGGATTCGGAGGTTTTTGTATATTATTTGAATTGTTTGCGACGATGGATTTCTCGCCAATTAAATCATTAACCTTTGCATTTGTTTTTGTGTGAATAATTCATGAATTTGTAAATTGATTGCACGTTTATCGAAATTAAAATAACTGATCCAAGTGCGACTTTTGGATAATAAGTGCGACATTAGTGTAATTATTGAACAATATAGTTCATGCCACTTTGACAGAAAATTTACCAGTAAAAAATTCGTTTATACCCATATTTGTACATGAACGCACAACTGTAAAAAAAATTGAAAATCAAACTCAGCGTTGCTACTGCACGCTCCAAAAACAATAACTCATTTCCAATAGCATTTTCGGATACAACAATACATATATTTTCGTTGTCCTCTTATTACTGAGAGAAAAAAACAAGAACAACATCTATTCCATACCTGAAGATGTCTGTAGGAACAGACGAAAAAGCTTGTAGTAAAAATAAGAACTAATGCGGCAGAAATTTATAGAAACAAGGATCTTTTCATTCATAACGGATTCGGAGGTTTTTGTATATTATTTGAATTGTTTGCGACCAATTAAATCATTAACCTTTGCATTTGTTTTTGTGTGAATAATTCATGAATATATATATATATATATATATATATATATATATATGGCACATAGAGTGCTGGTGTTAATAAAATAGTGCTCGATGTTTATAATAGAGCTATTAAGTATATATTAATAAATATGCATATTATCCCTCACCGTTAGCACGACTCAAAGTTTCATGCACAACCTAATCTTCAGGTGCTAGGTAGAGACTGACTGTTATATAATTTAAATTTTAATAAAAATATTTGCTTAATGCAATCCTGGCGCAGTACATATATATTTGCGGGTATTACGGTATTTTATTTTAAAAATATATATTGCATTTAAAAAAAGACGAAATTTTTATTTTATATTTAAAATAAACGGGGACTTTTTTTTAAATATATATTTAAAATAAACAGAGATTAATAACATTTATTTAAAAAAATATACTAAAACTATTAACAAAAATTTTAAAAACACAGTTATCCCCCTTTAATTTTCATCTCTATCTATAAAAGGCAGGATATGTGTGTATGTGTGTGTGTGTGTGTGTGTGTGTGTGTAACGAATGCACGGCCGCAATTTTCGACGGATTTGCACCAAAATATACATGCACATGCTCCAAGTTAGTGGGAAGGCCAAGATCGACTTTGCATTTCCCAACTCCCATCGATAGTCGAAATAATCGATTTTTCCTGCTTCTACAGCAGTTTTCATGTAGTTTGCGGCCATTTTGTACTGGCCACGAATAGGCAGGAAGATTCTACTGGCCAGCATGAGAGCCAACAGATGACTGACACGAATGTTAACTAGCATGCTAGCATGCAAAACAAATCAATAGCTGCATTCGTCACAAGTGGGAAAAATTTAAATGTTCATGGCACTTTACTCCAATTGGCTCATTCGATTGCTTAAACTCAACGTTGATTCTGATTCCGCAGAACTGGGTTAGGTGTGAAAAGGTATTTGTTGTTAACATTCTTTTTTCATTCGGTTTTTCCAGTTACGAATTCTTTTTTTAAAGCTGATCGTTTTGTGTTTATTTTGTTTAGTTCTTTTTTTCGTAACAGATTTAATGTTTAGTATAGAGCTTAGAAAAAATTCGCAGTGTGAGATAGGCAAGAAATAAGGCATGTAGCAACATCAGCACGGAAAAGGGCACTCCTTTAAAGACAACGAAGGGCAAAAATATTTTAAGTCAAGTGATAGCGATTGCTGTATGAGTCGTACGATTTTTGAATCAAGCACGGGCAACGCCGGGCCATACTGCTAGTATAAAATAATAGTCACAACTTTAAATAAAAATATTTTTTTCATATAGTTTTAAGTTTAGTCTATATATATATATTGTTTTTTGTCTATATTAATATATTTTTTATATTCGTCTATATTAATATATTTTCTTCATCCTACAACCCTTTTCTACAGACACAAGTTGAAATTTTAAAGATCGCTGGGGTCCCACTGGCGAGAAGTGCGAGAAAATAAACTAATATAATAGAACATAGTTACATATAGCTATTTCAACAGAAAAATGATGAGACCTAACTGCCAATCTAGTAGTATGCTTAAACTGACGAAGTTGAGGTACCAAAGAGGAAATCTCATTAGAACGATTGCTATGAAAATATTTACAGAAAAGACACGGGGAAGCTGAGTTACGGTCGTGAGAAAAAAAAAAATTAAAGCCGAGATGCCAGGCCAGCACCGATAACGTTGCAATTTCTTCTTTGCAGGTTTTGTCAAGAATCTCTAGATATATAGCAGAGACACCTGACCAGATGTGGTAGCAATATTCAATGCACGGACGAATTGTAAATTTTTAAGTATAAGTCTTATATGAATAAATGTTTTTAATTGTTAGACTTTCTGCATTCATTAACATTCAATATATTTTTAATTATAATATATATATATATATATATATATATATATATATATATATATATATAGATAGATAGATAGATATTATTATATAAAAAAGGCTCAAACACTAATATTCCATGATTATAATTTATTACACTGGAATCATGGAATATTAGTGTTTGAGCCTTTTTATATTATATTCTTACTCTGTCCTGGACATTGAGTTCTATCTGGATTCTATCCTATATATATATATATATATATATATATATATATATATATATATATATATATAGAGAGAGAGAGAGAGAGAGAGAGAGAGAGAGAGAGAGAGATTTACACGCGGACAAGACATTTTTTGTAGTAATTCTTTTTTGCCCGCATGTAAAAATTATAACAAATAATTGTTGCTCTATTTTTGGTATTGAGCCCTGTTTTGAATTAATGCTGTGAACGTTAGAATTTATATATTATTTTCGTTCTCATTACATATATATATATATATATATATATATATATATATATATATATATTATAATTTTTACATATAGGCAAAAACAACTTACTCACTACAAAGATGCAACCTTGTTTTGGTGCATTTCGTTGCACTTCGACTAGTGAGAACCAAAAATGGTTATGAACACTTCTGTTTATAAGCTGTCTGCTCATGAGTAAATTGTTTTTGACTATATGTCAAAATTATAATAAATAATTATTTGTCTACTCTCGGTATTCAGACCTCTTCTGAATCAACGCTGTGAACGTTAGAATTTATATATTATTTTCGTTCTCATTACATTTAGATACACACACACACACACATATATATATATATGTGTGTGTGTGTGTGTGTGTGTGTGTGTGTGTGTTATATGTATTTGCCTACGACAAAGACACTACATGGTTCTTGAATATGACCGAGACAATTGAACGTAATTGAACAAGACAACAGAATAAACATGAATTTCAGAGAGTTTATCCACAATTTCAATCCAATATTGCCTTTACAGACTATTCTTTAGATTTTGTCAAGAATCTCAAGATATATAGAAGAAGCATCAGATCAAATGTGGCAGAAGAATTCATTGTATGGATGAATGGTAGATTTATAAATGTGCAAGATAGATTCTGTCAAGAAAAATTGTCTAGCATGACAACTTTCCTAGCAGCAGACATGGCAACCGATTTAATATAATTGTTCCAATTCATGTCAGTGGAAAATGTGAGTCCAAGAAGGTACAAGGAGTTTCTCTCCAGGAGGTTAGCATCAGCCATGCTGATGAAAATCAAAAATGAATGGTTATCTAACATGACAAAAAGACAGCAATTTCATTTTGGAAATGTTAAAATTTATAAACCATTTCTTGCCCCAGTAATAGTAATTCATTCATATCCTCTTGGCATCAGTTTAAATGAAAGCCTTCCCTTTTCCCCCTACATTGCAACCATTTTGCTTAAAGTTCATATTCTGTTGATTTCAGATGAAAACTTAGAAATTTTCAAACATAATTCACTGAAAGTTTCACTTAACAAAATTATAGTTTATAATTCTCGTTTAGATATATGGATAAAAGAAGATATCAGTTTAATCTGAACCCAGAAAGATAAGAGTTGGGTTTCAAGGATTAAATGTATTGTTAGCAATGATACATGATCGTAACACTGTCTTCAAATTTAAAAGACGTTAAAGGCCTTAAAAAAAGAAGCCTATCGAATATATTTCGTAAATCAAAAAGCGAATCATCATTAAAACACGGCTCAATGAATCAGACGTTTAATTACTAATTGCAAAGTTCAACAAGGCAAAACCATTTCCGGTGATACTTAACTCGGATAATTGGTTGTAAAGTATTTTGTCTTTCGTCTTTTCTTTCATTTTTTTTTTTTTTTTTTCGATTTTCTGGGTTTTTTTTTTTTTTGGTCCGGTTCATCAATTTAAACTGATATCCTTTATCGACCAACTCCAGTGTAACATGTTTGCCTTCTTTCTTTAATTTGGGGTTTTCGAGCAAAGCGTAATAACTTAACATGGCGTGATAGTTAAGTAAAATGTCTTAAAATCGTGGACACCTGTTCTCCGACAAAACAGTTGGCTAGCGAACTAGAATTTCACACATACAACACACACATACATACACTCACACACAGACATATATATACATGCACACACATACACACGCACACACGCACACACACACACACCATATATATATATATATATATATATATATATATATATATATATATATATAATAATTATTTTAAAAAATATGATTTCATCGCGACACAATAATTACTATGTTTCGAAACTTAATTCCAATATTAAACTTAAAATTTAGAGTCGAGTTTCATTATCAAGCGATGTTTTAGAATTATAATTTAAACTCTACTTCTATATCGAGCACTGTTTTCTTTTAAATATGAATATAAATACTAAAGAACTTTGGATCATTAATTTAAAGGTATTAGCACGTAAATGAATGCAATGGATTCGACTAGAAAGTCGCTCAGTCAGTTATTTGCCATGCGTGATACACGCTTAGGCGATCATGTATCTTTCGATATTATAAATATGTGTTGTTAACATTCTTTTTTCATTCGGTTTTTCCAGTTACAAATACTTTTTTAAAGCTGATCGTTTTGTGTTCATTTTGTTTAGTTCTT
Source organism: Acanthosepion pharaonis (assembly GCA_903632075.3). NCBI lineage: Eukaryota > Metazoa > Mollusca > Cephalopoda > Sepiida > Sepiidae > Acanthosepion > Acanthosepion pharaonis. The sequence goes on along the minus strand of CAHIKZ030000424.1, from coordinate 671,159 downwards.
TTTTCGTAACAGATTTAATGTTTAGTATAGAGCTTAGAAAAAATTCGCAGTGTGAGATAGGCAAGAAATAAGGCATGTAGCAACATCAGCACGGAAAAGGGCACTCCTTTAAAGACAACGAAGGGCAAAAATATTTTAAGTCAAGTGATAGCGATTGCTGTATGAGTTCTACGATTTTTGAATCAAGCACGGGCAACGCCGGGCCATGCTGCTAGTAGATACTAACAAGTCAAGTTTTTGCACACTGTTTGCGAAATCTTCAGTGTTTTTGATGTTTTACTACAGTTGTGTATCGCTTCTGCAAACAGTCAACTGTAGTGCGTTATTTACAAGCCTAACGAAAATATATGAAGTTAGGAAAACGGGTCGCAAGTGAAGTTATGAAAACAAATTTTTGTCTCGTCTTGCCGAACAGAAAAAACAAAGATGCCAGCTTTAACAAGAGTCCCAAACGAAGTTCAATTTCCCTATTTGTTGATGATATATCATAATTATTTGTATAGAAAAGAGTCTATCTCATTATCTTAGTTTTCTGCTATCTTTTAAACTATCTGACGCCTCATGCCAGTCTGTCTGTCTATCTATCTATCTATCTATCTATCTATCTATCTATCTGTTCATTCATATCTATCTATCTATTTATCTATCTATCTGGCTGCCTTTTCATTCCTATCTATCAATGTATGTATGTATGTATGTATGTATGTATGTATCTATCTGTATTTTCATTCCTATGTATGTATGTCTGATCATTCCTATCTATCTATCTAGCTATCTATCTATCTATCTATCTATATATCTAGCTAGCTAGATATATAGATTTTCATTCCTATCTATCTGGTTATCTTTTAATTCCTATCTATCTATGTATTGGACGCACAGTCTGTAAAGATGACAATCGTCCACTTTACCAAAATATGTTTCCAAAGATACACCCTTGTGCAAATTAATCAAAACAAAGCAAATGATTCCGTTATTATTTACCGTTTTTCGTATATTTCCAACGAAATATGACCGAGTGCACATATTAGTACTTCATATATCCATTCCACAAAGACATTCCTTGAACATTGACCACAGATTCTTCATTGGATTTAAATGAGGAGAGTTTCCGGACCAATCTATAGTACTCACTGGGAAGTCTCGCCAGTGTGTTACAATTTTCCTACTCTTCCTTCGAGTAACGTCCATCGCAGACAATGGCCGTCTCGACATTCGAGACAATAGTCTCTGGGCCTGATGAAAATCTGATGCAATCACGGAAGACACAATAGTTTTCAAGACCAAACAAATTTCATCATACACCTCGAAAATAGATTCATATTACTGCACACCACTAGAAATGACCTAATCTGAGGAAAAATAGAAATCGATTACACCCTGTCACTCCAGTGGGTCTAAAACTGAGCGTATGACATAAGAAAGAAAACTAAAGCGGTTGTTTCAATTAATTTACACAAGGGTGTACAATATTAATGGAATGACCTCCAGACTCTCCTGATATTAATCTACTGGAAACTTGAGAAGGAGTTTGGTAGACTCAAGTAAGATTATCTTGTGATTCGTCATTGAAAGAGATTTTGAGGAGGATGACAATATTCAAGAAATTAATATTACTCATATCAATTTATTATGCTGCTTAGAGAGCAGCATAATAAAGTGATATGAGTAATATTAATCTCTGTTAATAATAATTAATATTAATCTCTGTTCCAATTGTACTGTCGAACTCTCTGCCTTTGGGCAGAGAGGAACCCAGACAAGGCTATGCCGAAGGGCAGAGTCTTGTCCGGGGAGGTAGACAGACCCGAACCTGAATTTTTGGCAGATGCCTACGGGCTCGGATGACCCACGTTAAACTCGGCCTTGTGCCGCATCTACCCATGGTGGGGGGGTTTAGTAAATATTGACTTTGTGTCTATCAGTCTGACTGGCTTCGGGAAGTGTTAGTCGACTCCCTGTCTTTCAGTAGTGTATTCTCAATAAACCTCTCTTTCTTTCATCTATGCTCGTGTTGCTGTTCCTTCAACTCGACTACCACCGTTGCCTGTTCGTAACCTTCTTTAAGGATACAACAGTTTGTTTTACGGCATATCAACCACTATGGGTTATTTAAGGCCTACAATTTTTATTGGTGGTAATTATTTTTCTTCATAAATTTATTTGCTGTTAATTTTTTTTCTTTCAAAAATCTGTTGCTGGGATTTTTTCCTTCAAAAATCTATTTCTGGAAATATTTTTTCAAACATCTATTTCTGGAAATATTTTTTCAAACATCTATTTCTGGAAATATTTTTTCAAACATCTATTTCATGAAATATTTTTTCAAACTTCTATTTCTGGAAATATTTTTTAAAACATCTATTTCTGGAAATATTTTTTCAAACATCTATTTCTGGAAATATTTTTTCAAACATCTTTTTCTGGTAATATTTTTTCAAACATCTATTTCTGGAAATATTTTTTCAAACATCTATTTCTGGAAATATTTTTTCAAACATCTATTTCTGGAAATATTTTTTCAAACATCTATTTCTGGTAATATTTTTTTATTTTTTCAAACATCTATTTCTGGTAATATTTTTTCAAACATCAATTTCTGGTAATATTTTTTCAAACATCTATTTCATGAAATATTTTTTCAAACATCTATTGCTGGAAATATTTTTTCTTCAAATATATATCGCTGGTAATATATTTCAAAAATAGCTGGTAAATTTTTTTTTTTAAAAGTCAATAGTTTGGTTTATTTTGCTTTGTTTTACAGCATATCAACCTCAATAGATTATTTTATGCCAACAAGATGTTTAACGCTGGTAATATTTTTTTCTTTCAAAAATGTATTGTTGGTAATTTTATTTTCAGAAATGTATAGCTGGTAATATTTTCTTTTTAAATCTATAGCTGGTAATATTTTTTTCAAAAACTCTATAGCTGTATTTGTTTTTTCAAAAATGTATTGAATGATTTGGCTTGTTTTGTTTTATGGCATTTCAACACCTCAATGAATTATTTAATGCTGACAAGATTTTTTTATCGTTGGTAATATTTTTTCAAAAATGTATTGCTGGTTTATTTTTTTTAAAATGTATAGCTGGTAATTTTTTTTCCGAAATGTAAGCTGTTATATATATATATATATATATATATATATATATATAAATATTTAGCTGGTAATATTTTTTTCAAAAATCAATAGATCCGTTTATTTTGTTTTATTTTACAGCATATCAACCTCAATGGGTTATTTATGCCAACAAGATTTTTAACGCTGGTAGTATTTTTTTTTCAAAAATGTATTGTTGGTAATAATATATTGCTGGTAATCATTTTTTACAAAGTATTTCTGGTATTAAAACCTATTTTTAAACTTTCAAAGTGTTTTACCACTAGTTTGGGGGTTAGCTATTTACCCATAGCTGGGACCCTAACAGGTGCTACCACCCCAGGTCAGAGTGAACCTTGGAACACCAGCAATTAAGAGGTGGTTCCACGCTTCTCAAAAACTCTTGATCAGAGGCCTTGCTGCTGGACGTTTCGGCCGTTGTACGCTCCTGCCTTCTTCAGGTGGTTGGAATGTCGAACTGAATCCTTTATTTCGCTAACTGGAGTACACTGTTCTAGTTCCACCGTTTAATGGATGTCAGTTATCTCCTGTTAATTCCCCCTCTCCAAGTTCTCCACTGCCTTAACCGGGTATTGAACTCACTCTTTTTGGGTCCTGTCACTGGATCTAACCAACACCTTTATCCACTGTGCTATGCGTCCTGTGTATGAATTTCTGGGTATTATAAACCTAATGCCTCAGCAACAATTTTTTACCAGGATTTAGTGATATAAATCTTGCTAATTAACCCATACCTGGGATAGGGAACGGGAATTGGACTCATGCCTTTCCCAAGGGTATTTGCGAGTAAGTGAATATAATAAACCCAACTGGAATTGGAACACGGATCTTCGATTAAGAATTCCGAGCCATTATCCATTAAACCACCCGCACATCCAAGCGCTCTGAACCTGGTGTTCCCAAGCTGTCACCTATCTAGGTACTGACCAAACTCGACGTTGCTTAACTTCGGTGATTGATTTTCAACGTCGTGTGGCCGCAAGCCAGGTTTGCAAAGAGACCTGAGGTCTGGTGTTGTCCCGATGGAAGACGACATGATTGGTAAGTCTCGAGTCGTTTTCATCGATTGCCGACATTGATAGCTCCAACTGGACTTGTCTTAATACAACGTCTGATTTATGGTACCTCGGCGTGGTGTAATGGTTAACAAGCTTGTCTCGCTAAAACAGTTACGACTGAATACTGAGTTCGATCCTCAGTGGGTGCCCCATACTTTTGGCCTTGTACCACATCTAAGCAACGCTTAAAAAATCAATACAACGTCTGATTTCATGGAAGGAAATCTTAATACACAGCGTTCTACACCAGAAACAAAACAGCATCACCTTTTTTCCGTGTAGATCGCCTTTTGTAGCGGTTAATGCTGGCACATTTTTTTTTGTTTTGTTTGCACAGTGCCTATTTTTCCGCTTCACATTTTTGTAAACAATTCATTTTTCCTTTTCTCCGGTTGTTCTTTTAAAAAATGAATTCTATCTTTGCGCTAGAGTTTCGCAGATGGAAATATGGTCCATCAATTTAACTGTGGCACCATCTCCGTAACACATATCTTTGCTATTTTACAGCGTTTTATTTGTTCTTTACCGAAAATGAAAGAGCATCAAATAACAAAAAAAAAAAAATGTGTTATTTTCCTCCATTTTAACTTTTAACGAAAAAAATCGAAATTCTCAATTCACGTATGAATCGTATATTACGACGCGTTGAGATGTCAGCTTTCATAAGATGTATATATGTCATAAATCTCAGTCTAATGTGAAACGAAATTAGGATTTCAAACGTCGCCTATTGAAAAATGCAACGGGTTTTTGTCCCAACCCAATAGATAGATAGATAGATAGATAGATAGATAGATAGATAGATATGCTAAGAATGTGCGGCAATTTTTTTTTTACAAAGACACGCCTATATGACAATGGGTTAAGAAGATTGTGTAAGGCCAATCCTACGGCGTAGGAGGACATGCCTGCCGAAGTCAATATTCGAAATTCTTTAATCAAATATATATATATATATATATATATATATATATATATATATATATATATATGTGTGTGTGTGTGTGTATGTGTGTGTGTATGTATACTAGTAGAAAATACAAGCCTAATAGTCTCATCCACATGTAAAAAAAAAAGATTGAAAATAATGGACGCATTAATACTAAAAAAGGTAAAGCCAACACTGTAACATTTAACTAATGAACACGACTACAACGTGCTGACCGTATCTGGATAATAAAATATTTCTATTACTTCAGACACATACACAAAAAACGCACACATATGAAGGTAGAAATTAAAAAACATAAAAATCGTCCTTGATAATGGTTAAAAGAATAGCCGAAAGCGCTCGTATATGCCGAACTTTTGGACAGTTTTTACACACTTTGTGTCCATAAAAGAAAACAATTGTACGAACACAAGAAAAATTAAATATCACACACACACACACACACACACACACACACACACACACACACACACACACACACACTGCCTTTTATAGATAGAGATATCCTTTTTGCTTCAATTTTCTGTAAAACTTTGTCGTTGCTCAATCCAAGATATCCCCAACATCCTTCTGTAGAAGCATATCCTCTTACCTTCAGGTTTTTCTTCATCTTTGATAAGATTGTTTAGCTTTAACTGCCGTATGGTATTTCTGGACGAGTCTTTTTTTTATCTAATCGCGAAATGAAAAGGTTGCTTGAACGGTCATTCTTCTAGATTTTTCTGCATTAATACAGGTGTGACCAAGGGCTCTACACTTAGACCTACGTTGTCCCTAATTTTCAACAATGGCCTTCCTGATGTCACCAATTCCCAATTCAGTATCTATGCTAATGACATAACTATTTACTCCTGTCTTGATAGCAAGTCTGATCAAATTGGCAGCTGATCTAAAAATGACCTACAGTCTACTGCTAACTGAGGCAAGGAATGCCTTATTAATTTTAATGACTCCAAAATGAAACTGCCCTTTATCAGTCATCTGTGAGACCCCTTTCTACCTACCCTCAATATGGCTGATGCTAACCTCCAGAAGAGTGACTCGTTACGCCTTCTCGGACTAACATTTGCTGCTGACATGAAGTGGTAAGATTATATTGAATAGATCTACTACAAGGAAAGTTAGTTCAGTGTCATGTTAGGCATTTTTTCTCTTTAGAACCTATTTTACATATTTATAAATCTACTATTCATATCATGATTATTGCTGCCACATATGGTTTAGTGCTCCTGCTATATATTTAGAGATTCTCGATAAAATCCAAAGAAGAATCTGCAATGTTATTGGTCCTGACCTGGCATCTCGGCTTCAGTCTCTTCTCCACCGCCGTAATGTACTTACCCTGTGTCTTTTCTATAAATACTTTCATGGTAATTGTTCTGATGAACTTTCCTCTATGGTCTGAGTGATTGGGATGAATGAATGGTTTATACTATTATAGTCCCGCATTGATTTCGGCCAGTGAAGTGATGTTTCTGTCACATTTAGTAATTGTGGGGGGTTTTATTACTAATCTTATTTTCTTTAGTTTCTTGTAAATAGTTTTTATATGCATATTGTAAATACTCATTGGGGTTAACTTTTAGAATTGTTGTTTTATTCCCTTCCCCCCACAGACCACGAATTGTAAATATGGGGACTAGTTAGTGTTTTCATAGAGACAAAGAGGTATTATGGTGGTTGTAGTAAGAAAGGTACGAATGAATGTGTTGTTTTGGTGTAAGGAATATTGTTTCGTAAGATTGGGTCAGTGCTTGCGGCTAGCTAAGTTATAGTTAAGACAGAAGAAGACCGTCCTTTCCCCAATCCCCTTTTCGGCCTTGTGCCACATTTCTGTATTAAACAGAATAAATATCACTTTCCTCTATGGTACCGAGACTTTACGAATTTAAGCGCAGTACTAGATTGGCGGAAAGGTCTCATCATTTTACAGTTGAAACGGATCGATGTAACCATAAGTTCTATGCTAACAATCTCTTCTATCGCACCTCTCGCTTGTGGAAACCACTTCTGGTTGCTTGCTGCCTAGTCAACTTTGATCTTCAAAAATTTAAAGGCAATATCAATCGTTATCTTCTGTCTTCTTAATTGTTGTTCTTTTATTGTTCTCTTTCCTTAATAGTATTTTTCTCATATACTTTTTAACCCCTTGTACATGCGGTGGCTTTGTTGAATTGCTTGATCTGAAATAATTTAAAAAATATAGGAGGGCTGATATACCATAAAAGTTCAGAACGCTTTTCTTCGTTCCTAACTAAATTTCATTGTTTCTTAATACTTTGCTTAACATTTGGAAGGCATCTTTCGTTCTCCCAATGTGACTTATGATTTTGAGGTCGCATTTTCCGTCCTGCGTTAAAATACGTCCTAGATATTTAAATTTTTGTACTTGCACCCTTTTGGCATTATCAACTTGTAATTCACGTGTTTGGACATTTTTTGTTTGCTGATAACCATACATAAAAAAATTACTTTTTTATTTTATATTTACAGGCATAATCGGACTTGTTTTAACATTCCCGCAATACTGCGCGCATCTGTTGAAATATGGGTAACGTCGTGTCACCTTCTTCTTAAGTCTCACCTGGATCTTCAAGAAAGACACACAGCTGGAAGCGGACCCGCTTTTATAACTAATTTATCGTGCGTCCTAGCCGAAGAGTCGGCTGCAACACGCTGACAGTCGGCGAGAAAACGTACGTTGAGTACTTTGTGTCGTCGCGAGTCAGCCACCCGTAAAGATGAGACCCAACATTGGACGTCTTTTGCTATGTATCTATCTATATATCTCGTTTTATTTTTCATGATCTATCTATCTATCTATCTATCTATCTATCTATCTATCTATCTTCAGGTTTTTAATTTCTCTCTCTTTCTGCGTCTATATATATAGCTCGATATTTTATAATTTCTATCTATCTATCTATCTATCTATCTATCTATCTATCTATCTATCTATCTGTTTGTTCGTATCTCTCTCTAGCTAGCTATCTGATTATACATAACCAGCAACCTAATTATTTATTCATATAAACTAGTACAAACCCAGTCGTCAGTCCTGTTTGATTCCAGACTATATATATATATATATATATATATATATATATATATATATATATATATATATATATATATATATAATATAACATACAAAGTGCTTTGATTTAGTCTTTTTATACAATTTCTCACGGGATATTATAACTTTTTTTTTTCGGTAGATAAATTATATAAAATCTGTCCAATTGCTCTTTTTTTCTCGAGCGCTTTCGGCTATACATTTAGCCATTTTCAAGTTTCAAATATAATAACTGTTAACAAGAAATAGATTGTTGTATGTATGTATTTATATAATGTTTCATTTTCAAAACACGGTCAAGATATTGTGCCCATGTTCATAGTTGATATTATTAAGTGTTGTTTTTTTTTTGTTTTTATGAGTAAGGCTTCCATTATTTTTAGCTTTTTTTACATGTGGACGATGCTATCATATTTGTGCTATCAACAAGTATGTTACGAATAGAGTCCAGTAGGTCGTCATGGGTATATAAATGAGGTCTAACTGAACTATGATATATATATATATATATATATATATATATATATATATATATATATATATATATATATATATATATATATATATATATATATATATATATAAAGGGCAGGATGTGTGTGTGTGTAACGAATGCACGACCGCAATTTTCGACAAATTTGCACCAAAATTTACATGCACATGCTCCAAGTTAGTGGAAAGGCCAAGATCGACTTTGCATTTCCTAACTCCCATCGATAGTCGAAATAATCGATTTTTTCATGCTTCTACGGCTGTTTCATGTAGTTTGCGGCCATTTTTTACTGACCAGAGTGAGAGCCTATAGTTGGCTGCCACGAATAGGCAGGAAGATTCTATTGGCCAGCGTGAGAGCCAACAGCTGACTGACACGAATGTTGACTAGCATGCTAGCATGCCAAAAAAAATCGATAGCTGCATTCGTCACAAGTGGAAAAAATTTAAATCTGCATGGCACTTTACTCCAATTGGCTCATTCGCTTGCATAAACTCAACGTTGATTCTGATTCCACAGAACTGGGTTGGGTGTGAAAAAGTATTTGTTGTTAACATTCTTTTTTCATTCAGTTTTTCCAGTTACGAGTCCTTTTTTTAAAGCTGATCGTTTTGTGTTTATCTTGTTTAGTTCTTTTTTCGTAAGATATAATGTTTAGTATAGAACAGAAAAAATTCGCAGTGTGAGATAGGTAAGAAGTAAGGCATGTAGCAACATCAGCACGGCAAAGGGCACTCGTTTAAAGGCAAGGAAGGGCAAAAATATTTTAAGTCAAGTGATAGCGATTGCTGTATGTGTCGTACGATTTTTGAATCAAGCACGGGCAACGCCGGGCCATGCTGCTAGTATACAAATATTTGGTACCGAGCCGTGAATCATTTGGTACTGGGCCGTGGATCATTTGGTACCGGAGAGCGGACCATTTGGTACCGGGCAGTCGACTATTTGGTACCTGGTAGTCGACTATTTGGTAACGGGCCGTGAATCATATGGTACGGGGCCGTGGACCATTTGATATCGGACCGCGAACCATTTGCTACCGGGCAGTCAACTATTTGGTTCCGGGCCGTGGATTATTTGGTACCGGACCGCGGACCATTTGGTACCGGGCAGTCGACTATTTGGTACCGGGCTTTGGATCATTTGACACCCTTTCTCCCCTCTGGTGGCGGTTACGGAGATGGCTGTTAAGGCCCAGCCTACTCCTGAAGAGTCGTGAGGTGTCCTAGATGACTGTGGGTGGGCGAGTTGGGCCATTCTGACAGCACGCCTCATATCCTCTTCATGTTGACGGTAGGAATCGAAAGTCTCAGACCCCACTTCGCGGTCCTATGCCATGAAGGCCGATTTGCAGCAACGGTTTCCCAGGTCTCACAGTCGACGTTGGCCTGTTTCAGGGATGTTTTCAACTGATCCTTGAAGCGTTGTTTTGGGCCTCCGCGTAGCCTCTTGCCGCTGGCGAGTTCTCTAAACAGAATGATACGTGGGAGTCGAGTGGAACGCATTCTGTAGTAGCGGAGGAAAAATCTTAGTACCGTGGTGTAATGGATAGCGGCTCGGACTGAAAAATCGGAGAGCCGAGTTCGAATTCTAGTCGACTCCATTGCATTCACTTACGTGCTAATACCCTTGGGAAAGTTATGAATCCTCTTCTTCTCCCCCAGCTATGGGTAAATAGCAGGGCAGACTGGGTTCTATATGGCAACTGGTCTTCCGCAGAAAGAAATGGCAACCTAATGCGGGAAAAAAATCTGCTACGTCAGTCATGTATCGAAAGATACATGATCGCCTAAGTGTGTATCACGCATGGCACATAACTGACTGACTGACCGTTGGGAAAGGTATGAATTCTCTTCTTCTCTCAACTGGCAATTGGTCTACCGTAGAAAGAAATGGCAACCTACTGCGGGAAAAAATCGGCCTCGTTAGTCATGTATCGAAAATTACATGATCGCTTCAGCGTGTATCATTCATAGCACATAACTGAAAAGTTAATTAAATCAATGAATGTAGGAAGCTTACTAAATATTAAATACAGAATGTGACTCCAAACTTTTAGCCTGCAGTTTAAGACTGGCCTCATCGGTAAAACCATTTTTACTTCCTTCCTAAGGGTGTCATGCGTGAGGCATACTTCGTTGATCATGTTTCATTTCCATTCATGACAAACTTGGCAGAATTTCATCAATAAACTTTCTATAGTTTCTGCATTAGACTGGTCGCCAATCAAGCCTATAGGAACGAATCCTGTTATTTACTCATATCTGAGTGGAGAGGAAGAGACGGATACATATGTTTCTCGGGGGTATTTGCTCATAAGTGGATTCAGCGAGGAAATTCAAAATCTGGTTAGTTTTTGGTGTTTCAACATGATATGGCCGTAAGCTAAAACCATTATTAGCCTGTAAAAAAAAAATCATTGTTGGATTGAAACATGTCATAAATGATTTCGTTTATTTATTTATTTTTTCCATTTTGGCATTTGTTTACCCATTATGAATTTGATAGATATTTTTGATCCCATCGTCCATGCATGCCTATGTGCGCATGCGCGTTTGTTCGCGTTTCCGCACGATCATTCATTTGATAAATAACTTCCTTTATTATATCTCTGGGTAACCTTCAGGAACTGTTTTTTTTTTGGGTGGGGGGGTTCTGTAAGAGACGACAGAGAAGAACCAATCTCATTTTTAACGTTTCTTTCAACAATCTGAACGGATACTATCTGCCCAAGAAAATATGCCAAATATAAAATAAAATAATAAATAAATATTGATGGAAGAATTGTGTAACCAAAAAAAATGGAAGGGTGAAGGGTAGATAAATTGGGTAGGGTTTTGGTAGATGTTACTGGTGTAAGATTAAGCAACTAAGAGACATTCACGGTGTCTACTGGACTATGGCGCACCCAACCTGAGCGCTTAGGTTTTAGTGGGGGTGTATTTTGTTTATTACCACGGTTGGTTAATTTGGTATTTGAACTTGCTGGTGTGTAACTGCTATTTAAGGGGACATGTCATTTAGCACATGACAAGTGAACCAGGAAACAGGTCCATTCTGGTGTCATTCGAGAGCTGAATTCATGACGCACATTCAGATACACTGACAGAATATATATATATATATATATATATATATATATATATATATATATATATATATATATATATATATATATATATATAAATAAAAAGAAAGAGGTTATAGTGGTTCCAACGAGAGAAAAGTGTGTATATTAAAAAGCAGAGAAGAGATGTGCCGCAAACGTTTTTGGTTGTAATATGGATTTTTTTTTTAAATATTATGCTTTATTTTCCATAATTTTACTACACGCGTTTCTGGTCTCGTGACCGTCTTCAGGTAAAAGGCGGCGATTTCTATATATTATTAAGAATAATTAATTACGGAAATAAATAACTAATAATATAAATAAATAATTAATAAGGGAAAAAAATTAATTATTTTTAATAATATGTGGAAATCTCCGCTTTTACCTGAAAACGGTCGCCAGACCAGAAACACGTGCAGTAAAATTATGGAAAATAAAGCATAATATTTTTAAAAAAATCCATATTATAACCAAAAACGTTTGCAGTACCTCTCTTCTCTTCTTTTATATATATATATATATATAGTGAAATGTTGAAAAATACTCGGATCGACTCAAAAAAATTTGCCGATATCACTCAATGCCATATTTTGGGGGAACTAGGAAATTCTTGTTTGCGCCGAAAACATTTCAGCACCCACTCTTGGATATATACAAGGCGTGGTTAGTAAATTGTCACCATTTTATATTGTTAATTTCCGGCATGCGCGTTGATTTTTTTTTATTTTGTTGAATGCACTGTCTTTGAGAAAAAGATCATTATGACACAATTCACTCCGCCAGAAACTTGGAAACGGCGTGCTGTACCGCTTGGCATTCGCACCGGAAGCTCCAATACGAACATTTCAGACTGTTTCGGTGTCAATTTGAGGACAGTACAGTGAATTCCGAAAGAGTTGGATGAGTCTAATGGTGATTATGAAGATGTTTGGAGTGATCACTAGTGATGGGGACGTTATGCTTCCATTCATCTTCCCACAAGGCCTCAGACTCAATACAGAAGCCTACATCAAGTGCCATGAGGAGATACTGTTACTCTAGGTCAAGAGGGTGGCTGCTGGAAGACGCTATGTCTGGCAACAGGACTCTGCACCATGCCACACAAGCAGGAGAATCCAGTCATGGCTGTAAGACAATTTCTGCGACTACATTATCCCTTACATCTGGTCACGTAACTCATCAGGCCGCAACCCACTTGATTTTTATGTGTGTGTGTGGGGGGGGGGTTCAGTTGAACGAGTGACCAACGAATCTCTTTGTAACATCAAAGATGAACTGAACACTAGTATTGTGGCAGCATTCACAAACTTAAACAAGGAGTCCGCCCAGCAGAGTGGCAGGATATTCCCAAGTCGTTTGGAGGCCGTGGATGAAGTCAATAGCGATTATATTGAATAAATTTATTCTTTAGTATTTCAAGATATGTTTGTGTAATTTTGATAAATATATCTGTTAAAATGAGATGTCATTATTTTCATTTTTGCGTAATTTAGGTGACAATTTATCCATGGCAACCTATATATATATATATATATATATGTGTGTGTGTGTGTGTGTGTGTGTGTGTGTGCGTGTTTGTGTGTGTGTAGCCGTCTATTCCAATAGCTTCATGACTTGCACTTCCCGTCTGTGGAACTCCCTTCCTCTTACTTGCTTCCCTGATAGCTATAATCTCCAACTATTCAAACGTAATGTCAATCGACATATCCAGATGCCTTGATCTATTCCCCGTCCTTCTCTTCATCATTTCTTCTATCACGCCTCTTTATTCTTGCTCCCACTTTCTGTAACCCCTTGCGTTCTAGTGGCACCCCTGCTTGCTTGCGGTGAAAAATAGCATATTTGGACAGTAACGTCAAGGGAGGTAACTAAGTTATTAAAATATGTATCTATTTATAAAAACTATTTAAGGCTATTAGTTAAAACATAGATATTTTAAATTATCTGCTGTAAACATTTTAAAACATTTGAGCAGTATTCATGATTTATTTTATTAAACAGTATTCATAATCAATTTTATAAATATAAACTAAAAATTCTTGAAGCTATTTATATTAAAAAAATGATACCAACCCTTAATAAAATTATTCAATGAGACGTCTTAATGAAAACATGCTGCAAAATATACGCTCTCTCTCTCTCTCTCTCTCTCTCTCTCTCTCTATATATATATATATATATATATATATATATATATATATATATATATATATATATATATATATATATATATATATATGGAGAGAGAGATAGTCCTGTTAGAGACATAGGGTCGCCCAGCAGCCACCCTCTTGACCTAGTGCAGTACTAACTCCTTAAGGTCCATGATGTAGACCTCTGTTTTCAATTTGAGGAGCACACCAACATATTTCGGAGTTCTTTTCTTATCAGAACGATCAGAGTGAACTTTGCGAGCTGCCGTACCTTCGTAATCACCGTTAGACGCATCCAACTCTTTCCGAATCCTCTGTACTGTCCTCAGATTGACACCCAAACACTTCCAAATATTCATATTGGTGCTTGCGGCCCGAATGCCAAGCAGTACAGCACGCAGCTTCCAAATTTCTGGGGAGTAAATTGTGTCATGGTGCTCTATACTGTACAGTCGACAAAACCAAAAACGAACAATACGCATGCGCAAAATTAAAATGTAAAATAGCAACGATTTGCCCATTGCATACTGTATTTATTTTTTATTCTGTTTTTTTTTTTTATCTTTTTTATCTTTTAGTTTTGATTTGAGTCCTGTTCGTTTATTTAGTAATTTGTGTTAGTCTGGGAAAGTAACTATAGCTATTTTCTCTTCCAGACAGTTTTTGAATTTGTTGTCGGCTGATGTGGTTTTCTTCATTTTCCCTGATATTTTTGGTAGGATTTGTTTTTTGTTCTTATTTTGCCGTCCATGTTTAGAAAGCATTGTATTGTTTGAGGATTTCCAATTTGTAAAGGATGTCTTGCATGCATAGATTCTTTGGTTCTAGTGTCCTTCCTGTATTCCTATGCATATTTTTTCGTTGTCTGCAGATTTTACAGTGGCTTGGTATATTACATTGTTCTGTAAGCAATTGCTGTTTAAGGCGCATTCGTTCTTTGGAAATGTTTTTTAACCATACGTTTCGCCTACGACCTGTGTTAGGTTCGGCGTCTTCATGTTGAAATAAAAGACAAAACTGTCTAACCTGAAGACGCCGATCTTAATACAGATCGTCAGAATAGCGCGTCATTGAAAGGTTTTTTTCCCATTTTGTCCGATTATTTACACTTTTGTTTCGAATGTTATTATACATCCTACATACACGCACATACAAAGACACACTCACAAAGACACACACACACACATATATATATATATATATATATATATATATATATATATATATATATATATATATATATATATATATATATCAGGAACAATCTACGGCAAAGTGGAAAATTTAAGATTAACAATCAAACAACGTGGATCGGTGGCAGATGTGAAAACACCACTGCGTGCTCTTTTCCCCCGTTCAGGTGAAATCCCTGCTGCGATGCACGAGATTGTGTCTGAAAATCCTGGCACCTCTATTCGTCATCTCGCGCAGGAATTGAACCTCTGCACAACAACGTTACATCGTTTCCAATTGCACGCTCGGTTAGTTGATTGTTGACCAAAAAAATCGCGAAATACATTTCTGTTTGGACGTCCATTTTCTTAATAGGCTTCGATAACTGTAACACGTTGTTTGGTTGTTAATCTTTCTACGGCTGAAGTTGCCAAAGACTTAAGTTGCTAAATATGAAAGAAAAATAAAAAAAAAATTATTAGACGCTTAAACTTAATTCACATTTAAAATCGGTCCAAGTTATTAGAACAACCTTTACATATAGTTTTGTGTATGTCTTAGTAGTATAAAACTCTCCTTGAGAACAAAGTATGTTTGTCATTCAGTTTCCATTTAGCTCTTCCGTTCCATTCTTGAAGTACAGTGTTATCACGGATATAATAATGCCCATAATGGGGGAGAAACTTAAATGGGCGAATAAATCTCTTTCATTACATTTCTTACAAGGACATGTCACCATTTACCTTTGGGAATATATCTTCTCCAAATATAGAAAGAACCTCCAGCTCACCAATTTCCCCAATTTGGAAAATTCCAAGACTTGCCATTTCCCCCGTTGTCAAATATGTCTGCATCTGGGACATAGATGAATCCAGCCCACTTGAATTTGGAGTCTTAAACGTGAAACACAGAAGAATCTCCATATTACATGTAAGACTATCTTTTCATTCTCCTTACACTCTGCTTGCTGTGTAGATATGTTATATTGTTCTGTCCATAGGACATGTGTAGATAGGTACATATAGTTTTGTGTATGTCTTAGTAGTATAAAACTCTCTCTGAGAACAAAGTTTGTTTGCCATTCAGTTTCCATTCAGCTCTTCCGTTCCATTCTTGAAGTACAGTGTTATAATGGATATAATATGACTACAATGGGGGTGAAACTTAAATGGGAGAATAAATCTCTTTCATTGCTCTCTCCCATTATACTTGGATCAATAGATACCTGAAGAAGGTTGTAGGGAACAGTGACTGAAACATAACAAAAACAGCAATATTAGTCTAACTGTAAATAATGTAAATAAGAAACCTCAGTCAAAATTCAAATCCAGTACACTGTCCTGGTTTGAATTATCCAACTCTTAACCCCCAGGTGGTTACTAAATTTTCACTACTTTAAATCAAACAGCCAAGTTTATTATATCAGTGCTGAAAGCATTGTAACAAAACTCTTAATTAGTGATGGACAGAAAAAAAAGCTAAGTCATTAACCACAACCCTAATTATTAGTAAGTGTAATTTACTGAAAGCAAGAGAAAACAAATAATCCCAAGACTCTCCATTTCCCTGTTTGTCGAATATATCTGCATCTGGGACATTGTAGATGAATCCGGCCCACTTGGATTTGGAGTATTAAACATGGCTTCTCCAGAAACACAAAAGAATCTCCATATTACATGTAAGACCCCCATCTTTTCGTTCTCCTTACACGCTATTATGTTATATTGTTCTCTGCATAGGACATGTGAAAATATGTACATATAGTTTTGTGTAAGTCCTAGCAATATAAAACTCTGAGTACAAAGCATGGTTGTCATTCAGTTTCCATTCAGCTATTCTGTTCCATCCATGAAGTACGGTGTTATATCACGGATGTAATAATGCTCATAATAAGCGAAGAAGAATATTACATTAAATTGAGCACCAATACAAAGTTATATTTTTATCCAAAAGTAATACAACCCCAGCACAATGTTTAGCTTTTGTAATGCTTTTTTTTTTTTTCGTTAGTTCAGTGCGTGTCCGGATCTCGGGATCTCTGGAAAATCTCCCAAAGAGACGAGAAAAAAAGTAGGGGCAGCAGCAATATGGTTCTACAGATGAATACTGAAAATTCCATAGACGGAGGGAGTAAGCAACGAGGAAGTCTTTGATAAAATGGCAACGGAAAGTTTACTTCTACTCAGAATCAGGAAAAGACAGCTGACATTCTTTGGACGCATAATAAGGATGGCGGGCTTGGAAAACTTAACACTCACGGGGCATACTGAGAGCAGGAGTGATCGGGAAAGGCAGCGAGCCACTTGACGAGTTTGTATGAATGGATGGCAATGTGGGAAAAATTTATAAGAGCCACAAACGATAGGAAGTTGTGGAGAGCTGTAATCGAGTATGTCCTAAAGGGAAGCGATACAAAGAAGAAGAATATAAAGGTTGGTAAAAATCATGAAATAAAAAAACTCAAAGGATATTCAGACGGAGAAAATATATTATAAATTGAAATAATTTAATATAGTTTCTTTAAATATATTTTATGAAGCCACGATGCTCAGCTATGAAAGAAAAATGATTTGCATCTTATATGTGAGTTTATTTCTTCTTTTTTTTCTTCTTTTTCTTCTACTTCTACTACTACTACTACTACTACTACTACTTCTTCTACTTCTATATCTTCTTCTACTAGTAATACTAATTCCTTTTCTACTATTACTAGTACTACTTCTTCGTCGTCTTCTTTTTCTACTACTATTACCACTTCGTCTTCTTCTTCGTCGTCGTCTTCTTCTTCTTCCTCTTCTACTACTACTACTACTACTACTTCTTCTTCTTCTTCTTCTACTACTACTACTACTTATTCTACTATTGCTACTACTATATCTTCTTCGTCTTCTTTGTCGTCTACTACTACTACTACTTCTTATTCGTCTTCTTCGTCTTCTTCTTCTACTACTACTACTACTTCTTCGTCCTCTTCGTCTACTACTACTACTACTACTTCTTCTTCTTCTTCTACTACTACTACTACTTCGTCTTCTTCTTCTACTACTACTACTACTACTTCTTCTTCGTCTTCTTCTAAAAACTACTAATTCTACTATGATTCTTTATCTTCTTCTATGATACTTATTCTGCTATTGCTACTACTATGTCTTACACGTCTTCTACTACTACTACTACTACTAATTCTTCGGACTCATACAGTCTACTATTAAGGAAAGCTAGAAAAGGACTTTATTTCAGCTACTACTACTACTACTAGCTAAATTTATTTAAATTCTACTACTACTTAAGACTACTTAACTACAAGTTTATTCTACTACTACTACTACTTTTGCTACTACTACTTCGTCTTCTTCTACTACTACTACTACTTCTGCTACTACTACTTCGTCCTCTTCTACTACTACTGCTACTTCTGCTACTACTACTTCGTCTTCTTCTTCTACTACTACTACTACTACTTCTTCGTCTTCTACTACTACTAGTACTTTGTCTTCTTCTACTACTACTACTACTTCTGCTACTACTACTTCGTCTTCTTCTACTACTACTACTACTTCGTCTTTTTCTAGTACTACTACTACTTCTTCTACTACTACTATTACTACTACTTCTTTTTCTTTGTCTTTTATTATTATTATTATTATTATTATTATCGTATTGCTGTTGTCCTTTAGGATGTTGGTGATTATAACTCTCCACAATTTCCTGTCTTTTTTAGCTCTTAATAAATTATTTTTTGTTATCTCTGCTAAACCCTCTTCTGTCATCCATTTACTCAAGCTCGTTAGGTAGGTCATGCGTTGTTTTTTTCTCTCTCCCTCTTGCCTTCAATCTGTCCTGGGAGTATCAATTTTTCCAAGCCCTCTTTCCTCGTTATACGCCATAGAAATTTCACCTGCCTCTTTCTGATGTTAACTATAAGTGTCTTTGTTTCACATTATCTCCAGAACATCGTCGTTGCTCACATGCTCGATCCGTTGTATTCTCAGCATCCTTCTGTAGAGCCACATTTCTATTGCTTCAAGTCTTTTTTTTATTTGTGATGAGATTGTCCACCATTCACTGCTATATAGGAAGACTGATATTACGTAACAGTTCAGTAATCTTTTATTTGTTTCTAAATTTTTCCTGTTTCTTAATACTTTGCTTAGCTTTTGGAAGCCATCTTTTATCAAGCTCGCTATAGGTTATGCGTTATTTTCCTCTGTCCCTCTTGCCTTCAGTCGGTCTTGTGAGTATCAAACTTTCCAAGCCCACTTCCCTCGTTATGTGCATAATCATAAGCGAATATCCTCTGAGTCTGCTAATTCCATAATTTTCGTCAGACAGAACACAATCATATAGAAGGAGCAGCAGCAGTAATGAGTAAGAGTTATCGTTTGTTAAATGAAAGAAACCAAATCGAGGCTTTATCCTGATAGACAAATCATCCCAGAATCATTTTGCTTTGTGATGGGAACGGAAATGAAGAAAAGGCTGAGAATCCTTTTCGAAGGAGTGACATTCTTCTCTTTCTTACCAAAATACTTACACTCCTCAATATATATTCTAGATGATTGAAATATCGTGAGGGCGTTCCTGCAATAAAAGAAGCACATGAAGGCGACCACATCCTAAATTCTTTGGCGAAAATGCAACAAATGTTAAGTCTTCTACAAACAATAATTATTTTCTTTTAGTCTTCAATGAGTCAGTAAGGCAACGATGTGACTTTGACATCAGAGGCTCGGTTGTCGACAGATCACGAGCTAAAATGACTTTGTAGACTAATTACATTTAAAGTACAGAGATGTACGAAAATAAAGAGATGGATTTGGGCAAGGTCAATCCTTCCATGTAGAGGAGAAGCCATTTGAAATTCATTTTGTCGGAAATCAAACAATGACTTCAGGTTTTCGAACATCCGGTATGGATAAATAACATATATTCAAATATTCAGATAGATAGATAGATAGATAGATAGATATGAATAGACTGAAATCGAAGGAGAGAAAGAAAGAAAAACTGACATACATGATCATGCTATCAATTTATATGTCTTACTCTGTTTATATCTATTCATATCTATATCAGTCCTACTATCTATCTCAGTTTGTTCGTATCTATACCAGTCGTTTCATATCTATCTATCTATCTATCTATCTATCTATCTATCTATCTAATTAAGTCAGTTCATCTATCTATCTATCAATCTATCTATCTATCTATCTATCTATCTATCTATCTATCTATCTGTTTGTCAGTCTGTATATATTTATATATATATATATATATATATGTGTTTATCTATCTACCTATATATAATCGTCTGAGTACATATATATATATATATATATATATATATATATATATATATATATATATATATATAGAGAGAGAGAGAGAGAGAGAGAGAGAGAGGATAGATATAGATATATACAGATAGAAAGATGGATTTCAGTCTATTAATATGTTTCTCAGCCTGTTCATATCTCTCTCAGTAGGTTCATATCTATCTACCTTTTTATCCATATGTACATTAGTCTGTCTGTAAGCATCTCTCTCTCTATATATATATATCTATGTGTGTGTTTGTCTGTGTGTGTGTGTGTCTGTGTGTGTCAGTCTTCTCATAGCTATGTCGATCAATTCATATCTATATACCTGTTTGTCTCTGTACATGTTTATCTATCTATCTATCTATCTATCTATCTATATATATATATATATATATATATATATATATATATATATATATATATATATATATATATTATACTACTAAGTAATACTCGGTTGGAAAAACCTCGATATCCGAAGATAAAAACGAAGTGAGTAATAAAGCTACACCATAGAGTGTTCAGTGCGCTAACTAGAGCTAGGATAAATGAAATAAATCCTAAAGAGCCATGAACAACCTACCAAGGTTTCACCTCAACGGATCTTCAGGGCAAGCTTACCCTGAAGATCCGTTTAGGTGAAACCTAGGTAGGTCGTTCCTGACTCTTTAGCATTTATTTGATATATATATATATATATATATATATATATATATATATATATATAAATCCTAAAGATCCTAGGATTTATTTGATATATATATATATATATATATATATATATAGTTTTTAGGTTTTTGCTCGTATTGAGCAATTTACATTTCATCTTATTTACCCGACCGTTTTTTTTTCTCTCCTTTGGACTGAAATTAAGGCACTGGGCGATTTTTTCGCCCTACTGGATGTATATAGTTCATTTTTTTTTCATCAACCGAATATACTTTACTAATATATATATATATATATATATATATATATATGTGTGTGTGTGTGTGTGTGTATTTTCAAACACACACCCACAGAGAAAGGGAGAGAGGTAATGGACACGGGAATGCACAGATTGCGTTTCCAGGCCAATGACAGTCGAGCCATCCAACCTTTGTTTCTGTTTATCGTCGCGTTGCTGAGACAGGATCCGTGGCACCACAAAATATGGTAATAAGTGTTTTTGGATTGTGTCTTGGATTGTACATTTAACAGCGTCTAACAAAAACTTTAAATTAAATAACTCAAAAACGAAGAATTTGTGGACATATATTTTGGTGCAAGGAATCCGCCTCCATAGTTTGTAAAATTATCTTTCATACAGTCTACGTAATGGTTCTGTTGTTAATATTTCGTTGTCTGACGTGTTACGACGTCATAGAACCGCATCCCGAATTTATGACCTGCATCTGCTATTGCACGACCGTTATTGTCGCATGGCAATCTTCTATGTCAACATAACACAATATCATATTTGATGGTGAATATCTTTGTTTAAATGTCCGTATAACAACCCCGAAGATGGCTCATGTGAGCCGAAAGCTCAGATCAAGGAACAGGATAATAAAAAAATATACAAATGTTGGACATTTTGTGTCTTTATTTTCTCCCGAGATTAAAACAAACCATACGAAGGTTAAAATGGCTCATGATCAAAAATAATGGACATTCGTTTTATGTTTGAATATATGTGTGTGTGTGTGTTTTAGTCTATCAATATATTTCTCTATCTGTCAATATCTATTTCAGTCTTTTTATATCTATACATTTACCTGCCTATCTGTCTCTATGCATGTGTGCATGTATGTATGTATGTATGTCTATTCCTTCGATCTCTCTCTCTCTTTCTCTTTCTCTCTCTCTATCTATCTCTTTCTCTCTCCCTCTCTCACCCTCTCTCTATATATATATATAACTGTTAGATATCTATCTATGTCTCTCTCTCTCTCTCTCTCCCCTATATATATATATATATATATATATATATATATATATATATATATATATATATATATATATATAACTGTTAGTCTATTCATATCCATATTAGTCTATACATATCTATTCGAGTCGTTTCGTTTCATATCTATCTATCTATCTATCTCTAGGTTTGATCATTCCCTATCTATCTATCTATCTATCTATCTATCTATCTATCTATCTATAGGTTTTTCATTCCTATCTATCTATCTATCTATCTATCTATCTATCTATCTATCGATCTATCTGTCTGTCTATCAATCTATCTATAGGTTTTTCATTTTTATCTATCTCTACGTTTTTCATTCCTATCTATCTATCTATCTATCTATCTATCTATCTATCTATCTATCTATCTATCTCCACGTTTTTCATTCCTATCTATCTATCTATCTATCTATCTATCTCTAGGATTTTCATTCCTATCTATCTATCTATCTATCTATCTATCTATCTATCTATCTATCTATCTATCTATCGCAGTCTTCATAACTATCTTCTATGTAAAAAAAAAAAAGATTTTCATTACTTGATTTGCATGTTTCAATTTCAGCAACTGAACTCCGTGCTTCCATCGAAGAATGTATGGATAAACTTTGAAGGAAAAAAACTAAGAGAAAAAAAAAAAAACTAAAAGAAAAAAAAGATGTAACCCTGAAATACTCCGGATCAGTATTCAGCGAAGGAGAAAAATTCCGACATGTTCTTTTTTCTCTCTTGATGGCAAAATGCTCGTGTAACTTGGGCGAAATCCCTCTTCTTTACGTTAATGCCATCTTGTGGGAGGAGTTCGAAGGGGAACATTTGGTCAAGTAGCCGATCCAGACAGAGATAATGCTCAGCGTTCGCTCGCTGGTCTTATTATTGACCGGAGGGGCATCAGGATGGGGTCACTTAACGCAACTGATGGACACTCAATGACCCACGTTGTCCACTTCGGCTGGAAATTGGCGCCCAGTGTAGCGAAACGGTTCTATTGTAATTTTCGAAAATGCGCCGTTGGCAAGACATTTGTTCAACTGAAGGAGAGAGAGAGAGAGAGAGAAAGAGAGAGAGTGGGTAAGGAAGGTGAGAGCGATAAAAAGAAAGAAAGAAAGAAAGAAAGAAAGAAAGAAAGAAAGAAAAAGCTTGATGCAGTTGATAATGATGGTAGGATGGAAGGGGGGAATAAAAGCGGATGATGATAATAATGATGATGACGACGACGACGATGATGATGATGCAATAAAAGCACCAGTATTAACAATTACGAAAGAAGACGCAGATATAAATTCGAAAAGGAAATAAACGCAAAGAATGCAGCAACAATAATAATAATGCTAATATCTTTAGAAATAAAGAATGCAAATGGCTGCGCAGACTAAATTTAATGAATAAAAACAAAACAGAATCTCTCATCTTGTCGGACCAAATAAACCACACCCAAACGAATATTCCTAAAACCTATAAAACAACAGAGAAGAAGATAAAATATCAAATTACATAATCAGTAAATATAGCTGGTCATAAAAGACGCTTGATAGAGCGGCAACAGTCATACACATGGAACTGTGCAAAAGAAATTATAAAATATATAATGGGTTTAGTTTCTTAGAAAACAAAAGAAGTCAAGAGAGTATTTAAAAAAAAAAGTCACACATTTAGAGCTGTGCAATGGAGATGAACCTGTAAGCCACATCATTAGTAAATGACGGTGAACTCAAACAAACAGTAAAAGGCAAAAGAAGGCATGAGAGGGTGTAAACAGTCATAAACTCGGAACTGTGCAAAGGAGATTAAGACCCAAAAGAAGATAAAAGTAGGCATGAGTGGGTGGCAACAGTAATATACATGGGAACTGTGCAAAAGAAAATCAAACTGTAAAATATATAAATCAGTGTATATGACTAGATCCAAAAGAAGACAAAAGTAGGCATGAGGGGTGGCAACAGTAATATACATGGAACTGTGCAAAAGAAAATCAAACTGTAAAATATATAAATCAGTGTATATGACTAGATCCAAAAGAAGACAAAAGTAGGCATGAGTGGGTGGCAACAGTAATATACATGGGAACTGTGCAAAAGAAAATCAAACTGTAAAATATATAAATCAGTGTATATGACTAGATCCAAAAGAAGACAAAAGTAGGCATGAGTGGGTGGCAACAGTAATATACATGGGAACTGTGCAAAAGAAAATCAAACTGTAAAATATATAAATCAGTGTATATGACTAGATCCAAAAGAAGACAAAAGTAGACATGAGTGGGTGGCAAGAGTAATACACCGGGAACAATCTAACCCAGATGAAACGGCAAACTACATATTCAGTAGATGTAGCAAAATTGGCGTCAAAAAGATGACAAAAAATGGCTTCGGAATGTGAAAACAATACAAATGAATTGGATTCATGGAGATCAAACCCTTTAGTCACCTTAAAGTCCAGTGGGTCGCAATCTTTTTTAACCACTGGACCACTTTTCCTTTTCCTTTTTTTGGTGGATCGCCATAACCATTCGATTTTATTTTTTCTGATTGATAAGTCTAGGAATTGTATTATAGAAGTACTAAATGTTTATGCTTTATTTTGAAGTAAAACTAATTTAATTCAAATAAAATTGTATTTAACAAGGAAATTCTATGGAACATACACTAGTAAAATAATGCTAACTAAAACATTTTAAAATATGTGAGTAATTAATAAATTCAAATTGTGAAGGTTTATTCAATGTGATCTATGTGATTGATGCTGTTGAAAAGGTTGCTACTGTTAATCTTTTCTTTATATATAATCCTTATATAATTTATATATTGAATTAATTTTATTATTGATATTTTCTTTTTCAATACTTTATATTAATTAATTTATATTAATATATTAATATTTTATTTTATTTTAATCATATTTAAAGTTATTATCTGTTATTATTTTATTATGTTAAATTATTATCTGTTATTAATGTATTAAATTATTTTATATGATAAATTATAATCTTTATCTAATATTCCTTTATAAATATAATCTTTACTTTATATATCCTTCTCACTATTTATTCAAATTTTACAATCAAAATATCCGGTAGAATAAAAATGACGCTAACTTAGGAATTGTATTATAGAAATAGTAAATGTATATGCTTTATTTTAAAGTATAACTAATTTAATGAAAATAAACTTGTATTTAACAACTAAATTATTTGGATTATTTATGTACACAAGTAAAATAACTCATAATAAACCATTATTTTTTTTGCCATCAAAAAATCCGGTAGAGTAAAAGAGACGCTAATTTACATTGCTTAATTTCGTTTTTTGCTAGCTTTCTTCTATTTTTAGAATTTTAATTTGGCGTCGCTTACTGCAGAAATTCCAGTTCTCAGTTGTAACAACCGTTTCGAAGTGAAATTGCTCTCTGAATCACTAAAATATTAAGGTGAACCCCCAAACTTCTATGTTTTCTGTGTGCACCCCCAGTAATGTTACATGGACCCCTTGGGTCCCTAAAGACCCCGGTTGAGAACCACAGGTCTAAACTTTCTTTTGTAAATATAAAATATAGCAGGGTGGGCACCTCGAGGTGGTGTAATGGTTAACAAGCTTGTCTCGCTAGAACAATTAAGACTGGGTATTGAGTTCGATACTCACTGATTGTGCGTTTTTGTACTAATATGGTAATAGGAGAATTCTTTTTAATGTTTAAAAACATCTGTTCAGTATTAGGTAATAAGCATTATTTAAGTTTCATCTCTCTGATAGATGTCACGATATAACCTGACGTGCTTTTACCAATTGAGCCACAGAGGAGCGTTTCGGTTAGCAAGGTCGATTTTGCTGTTTTTAAACTACAATTTTCCATGATTTTCTCACGTACATTCATATCTGCTCGATGCGTATCCAAATGTAAACAAATGACGTCACACAGTTTATATGACGGTTCCGTATAGGATACAGGTTCGATTCCTGTCGGAGGATGCATATTTTCTATGACAATTTCTCGGACATTCAGGCCGGTAAATGTTGTTAATACTGTTTATTATAAACAGAGCATTTACTTAAATATTTGTATCTATGAAAAAGAATGTATAAATATAAAAATGTCTTACGATAATTGTCGGACTTTGTTTATTTCATAAAACGCTTAGCTATCTTGACTCCATTTGTTGTAAGAATCCCTGAAAAACCCTTTGAGTTATTCAGCTAGAAAAAGAACAGGTTAAAATCGGTTTGTATCAACACCAATGTCTTCCCAAATGAGCAATGGTGAGAGAAAAAAGATCATTCAGGCCTTTAGTAATGGTACCAACATTCATACTCTGGATTCCATCTTCAAAGTCCATTCAAGAACCATCAAGAGAATGGCGAATATGTTTTAAAAAAGTGGGAATAAAAGAGGGTAAATCTGAATCAGGAGTTCACAAGAAGAGGGATCATCTTTTCATCTTAGGGTTGCAAAAAGATCCAACTCAGTCCATGAGATGTTTTTGTTTATTTTTTTTATTTTTTGATAGGGTGATCATATCTATCATGAGCTTGACTTCTTTCTTCAAGCGCAGCTATGAAGGGCATTGATGTGCCACGTATTTGTTTGAAATTCTACTTCGAATTAGAGAAAAATGTTTCAACAAGCCAGTGGGAAGGGCTGTCTGTGCTGTACGCATTGTTACCAGTGGGCCCATCATTTCATCACAGGAAAGACATCCACCAAAATCAATCCTCAAATTAGCATGACGTTCCGTATCAATGAACGACATTTAAACTACGAAAAAAAGAGAATTTTCTTTTTCTTAGTCAATAGTTAATCGTGCGAATGCTAATGAAAAACCTCCCGGAAAGTGTTATGGAAATTTAGCCACGCACGCATGGACTGTCCCATCTGTAAACAGGAGCAGGTACTGCCTTTTGGAGTGTGAAATTTCCAGCAGTCAGCTCTGAGAATCAGACCGAACATTCTTGCTGTAAAGCTCTCGTTTGTATATGTTTGTATTACTGTTTCTATTAATATATTTGTTTAACTCAATTCTTTGCTTGTGTCTTTAATTCTGGCCCTAACAAGGCCACAACAATATCATTAATAACTTGTTATTCCCGCTCGAGATAAAGTAACAGCAAGTCTCTTCAACGCTCCCTTGCACTTTTTAATATTACCACATTGGTTTATTATTATTATTATTATTATTATTATTATTATACACTCATCGCATATTTATATGTGTTATAGTAATTTACTCATGCACGCATGGACTCTCCCAGCTATAAACAGGAGCAGGTACTGCCTTTTGGAGTGGGAAATTTCCAGCAGTCAGCTCTGAGAATCAGACCGAACATTCTTGCTGTAACGTTCTCCTTTGTATATGTTTTTATTACTGTTTCTGTTAATATATTTGTTTAACACAATTCCACTCTTTGTGTCTTTATGTCTGGCCCTAACAAGACCACAACAGAAAGTATAATAACAGGTGATGAAAGCTGGATGGACGATAACAATGGAGAAAATTGCAGTCGACGCAGGGAATTGAAACCTTATAACCACGCCCCCCCCAAAACAGGACAGACAAACTCAAATGTGACGATGATATTGATCATATTTATTTATTTATTTATTTATTTATTTTTTAATGGGAGGATGTCGTTTATATTGAATGTATTCCACGTGATCAGACGGTCATTAAAGGATTCTACTTGGAGGCAATGAGTTGTATGGGAAATAAAGTTACAAAATAAGAAGCTTGAGGCATAGATAAACAATACCACAGTGTTGGTAACATGTAACATTTTATACTTCTGATTGATTCTATGTGTGATTATTTCTTTGTATGTAAATTATATGCTGCCTAATGTTTTATGTTTATAAAAAACTATCGATCCCCAGTACATAAAAAAATTCCTATAAAAAAGAAACTACTACTAAGACATTACACTATATTATTGAACTATATACTTAGTTCATGACATAAAAACTGAATAGACTTGTAAAAATAGAATACGTGGATTTAACACATCACAAAATTTTGAAAAACTTAGCGTTGCGTCTTTGCACGTTCCGAGATCTTACACAACCATCAATAATAGCAGATATTCCCAAAAACATCTTTCGGTCGACATACAAGTATATCGTCTCCAAGTTTTTGATTTTATAAGGAAAAAAACACATGCCTGATGATGAATAGAGGATTATTCGTAAGTACTAGCATTTTAACATCAAATAAACTGAAAACTACAGACAACAAGTTTATCGATGAGGATCAACTCGC
>CAHIKZ030000424.1:635000-637500 GCA_903632075.3 Acanthosepion pharaonis | reverse complement strand
AATGCCGGAATTGAAAAAAATTGCTATTTTTCCAACTTGTTCACATTATTTTGACGAACCCTTATATATATATATATATATATATATATATATATATATATATATATATATATATATATATAAGGCAGGATGTGTGTGTGTGTGATTGTGTGACGAATGCACGACCGCAATTTTTCGACGGATTTGCACCAAAATTTACATGCACATGCTCCAAGTTAGCGGGAAGGCCAAGACCGACTTTGCATTTCCCAACTCCCATCGATAGTTGAAATAATCGATTTTTTCATGCTTCTACGGCAGTTTTCATTTAGTTTGCGGCCATTTTCTACTGGCCAGAGTGAGAGCCTATAGCTGGCTGCCACGAATAGGCAGGAAGATTCTATTGGCCAGCGTGAGAGCCAACAGCTGACTGACACGAATGTTAACTAGCATGCAAAAAACATCGATAGCTGCATTCGTCTAAGTGGGAAAAATTTAAATCTGCATGGCACTTTACTCCAATTGGCTCATTCGCTTGCTTAAACTCAACGTTGATTCTGATTCCGCAGAACTGGGTTGGGTGTGAAAAGTATTTGTTGTTAACATTTTTTTTCATTCGTTTTTTTCCAGTTACGAGTCCTTTTTTTGATCGTTTTGTGTTCATTTTGTTTAGTTCTTTTTTCGTAACAGATTTAATGTTTATTATAGAGCTTAGAAAAAATTCGCAGTGTGAGATAGGCAAGAAGTAAGGCATGTAGCAATATCAGCACGGCAAAGGACACTCCTTTAAAGGCAAGGAAAGGCAAAAATATTTTAAGTCAAGTGATAGCGATTGCTGTATGAGTCGGGCCATGCTGCTAGTATATATATATATATATATATATATATATATATATATATATATAAGGCTCAAACACTAGTGTTCTATGATTATAATTTATTACATTGGAATCGTAATCACGATCCAATTCATCAGGCCTACAAATTCAAAATTCATTTTGAATTTGTAGGTTTGATATAATTAAAGTTTTAAAGGAGAACGACTAATATCACTACTTTTTGCTAATATCGTTGTAAAAGGCATGAATGCATCTTCCTCCAGCTATGGGTTAAATAGCAAATCAGATTGAGCCCATTTGGCATGAGGTGGCAACTTGTTTCGGATTTGGAAATCTCTGAATTCAAAATAAGCTCCATCAGGCTATGTTACCCAATACACATTACGGCAACAGTACACGTGTCACCCCCTGTAAAGGTCCTGGATTACGGGGACCCGAATGAGAGGATACAATATCGTGAGGCAGACTCAGCACATATTGTCCTATTTTAGCTTTGGGATAACGAGTAAGGGCCAACTAAGAACTGAACCTTGCACACTACAGTCAGCAGTCGAACTCTTTCACCATTTAGCACTTTCCATATCTACGGAACAAGTGGTGTAGATGATGTTAGACGTCGATTTGCCCTCAGCTTTGACTGCTGTTTTAATTTATTTATCGGCAGATGGTCTGTATAAATAAATGTACAGCAAAATACGAAAGAAACAAGAGATTAGAAGAGAACGAAAAAGCAAAAAGATCGTGCGATTTAATACGTCACTGTATACTTGGTTTGTTCGGCAGTAAATGCCTCCATCTGAATAAATATTTTCGACAAAGTAGCTTGGAAAAGGAAGAAGCAGAGCCATCAGAAAGTTTGCTTTTTTTTTTAATGAAAATGTATTTGGTGGCGGTTAGAGTAGAAATGGTGGGGTTTGGGGAGACGAGAAGAAGAAAAAGGAAACAATAATTTCAGAAGAGAATTACAGACAGAAAGAAAAAGAAATAAAAGAGAAAAGAAACAGCTAAACGAAAGAAAGAAAGAAAGAAAGAAAGAAAGAAAGAAAGAAAGAAAGAATAAAGAAAAGAGAGATAAAAAGAATAAAAAAAGAAAAACAAAAGAAAAGAGAGACAAAGAAAGAAAGAAAGAAAGAAAGAAAGAAAAAGAAAAGAGTGACAAAGAAAGAACGAAAAGATAAAAAGAAAGAAAAGACAGACAGAGAGAACAAAAAGAGAGATAAAGAAAGAACGAAAAGAAAGAAAGAAAGAAAGAAAGAACGAAAAGAAAGAAAAAAAGAAAGAAAGAAAGAAAGAAAGAAAGAAAAGTAAAAAGTAAAAAAAGGGAGAATACAGAAAGAAAGAAGAGAAAAGAAGAATGATAAAAAAAAGAAGGGATTAATTGAAAGAAACAAACAAAGAAAAAGGGAAAATAATGCAGAAAAATATACGGGACGGAAAAATGGAAAAAAAAAAAAGAATATATCAAGAAATAAAACAGAAAAAGAAAGAAAGAAAGAAAGAAAGAAAGAAAGAACTAGTCAGAACGAAATGCAAGACATTGAACGAAGGAAATGAACAGACTAATAAACAGGCATACAGAAAAAAGAAAGCGAAAAATCAAGTCGGGAAGAAAACATAACGGAAAAAGGAGGGTAAGGAAGGAAAGAAGGAAAAATTAACAAATAAAGTGGGGAAGTATTGAA
>CAHIKZ030000424.1:602500-630000 GCA_903632075.3 Acanthosepion pharaonis | reverse complement strand
ATATATATATATATATATATATATATATATATATATAATATATATATATATGTGTATGTGTATAAAATTCAGATATAACTAAAATATATCTGTAAAAGGACAATATAAATCAGGAGAAAAGGAAGTCATTCTAGCTGACGGACCCCATAACCGCAAATATTTGGAATACGTTTTTATAAACAAAAATAAAAATGTAATTAGTTTTTCAAATTTTTTTTAAATTTAAGAGACGATCATAAATATTCATGAGGTTAACATTGAATATTTAGGAAAATCATGGAGGACCCCAAGTGACACAATTCAATATCTACTGAACGAAATTGAGTAAATGATGTTGTTGATTTTTTCTATGAAATTTAATATTGAAACTACTCCAAACTGGGATCAATCTATGTATTATATACTCCAAATAACAGGGGATTATGAATTTAACCGTTTCTTTGAATTTTATTTTCATATATATGGTAGCTTGGGAGAGTAGCAATTCTCCCAGAAATGAAGTTATTTGAAAAAGTTTGATAAGATTCGGCAGCGGCATTCTTGAGAATTTTCCATCTGAGTAAGATTCTATCTACTTCCATAAGTGCGGTACTTGCCGTATCAAAGATTTGGTTGATTCTATTTCTATTGAAAACTAATGCATTTGATAAATTTTTCTGTATAAAATCCTTTTTGTGTTCACAAATTGTTTTCTTTTTAATTTCCGCAAGTTTCTTCAGTGTATTGTGACGAGCACTTGTGACAATTTATTTTATATATACCTGCTTCGGAATTATTATCATTATTATTATTGTAGTAGTTTTGAATCTGATTATATCTATACTAGCTAAAATCGGATAAACTGTTTTAGATAGTAGATACAAAAGAGTTAGTATGTAGTATTATTGTTAATAATGGTATTATCCTTTTTTGTGGTGATATATTTTCGATAAGGATAGGTTTCAACAACATCATTTCCACATTGCGATGAGTCACTTGGCGTTCTCTACGATTTAATTCAGACTTTTTTGCTCAACTGATGAATATTTATGAGCGTCTCTTAAATTTAAAAATACAATCTCTTAAATATAAAAATAAAATCTATACATTTCTTTTGTTGAGGCCCATTATATATATATATATATATATATATATATATATATATATGTTATGAAAAACTTGGTAATCCGTATGGTAGTCCCAAGGAGGATGAAATCCTGAGAGCTCAATGTAAATCCAGAGCTAATAATGTAAAAGAAAAAACGGACCCTTTAAGGTTCCATTGTAATAATTTATTTCACCAGAGCCCTTTTAAAGGACGCTGGATCATTAGACAATACTTTAAAATGCTCTGGTGAAATAAATTATTACAATGGAAACTTAAAGTGGTCTGTTTTTTCTTTAAATTATATATATATATATATATATATATATATATATATATATATATATATAATGAAATGGATTACATTTGATGATTATTAAATATATTTTTTCTTTATACGTTATTTTTATAGATATAATTTATTTAAGTAAATGGTCTGTTTTTTTAATTAAACGGTATTAATTACATTTATCAGCCTGAATGTTTAAGAAATTTTGTAGAAAATATGCGCTATATATAATTTGGCACACTCAAATCACCGTACTGATAGCAAATATGGCGCCAGTTTGTTTACATTGCGCAGATCAGGTCGAAAATTTCAGTGATTGCGCAGGTCGGTGTTGCCAACATTGTGTGAAAAAATTTTGTGAATTGATTGGATGGTTTCTGAAATATTATAAAAAAAATTATCTCGTTAATAATTCGGCACGCAGCGTATATGATGAAATATACGAATAAATGCGAGATTGGACCGCAATTATCCAACGAAATCAGCCGTTACTATAGTAACTCTATAGTAATTTAAACGCCGACGGCTCAATATCTGTATTATATAGATCTATATCTAGGTGATACCACGCTTCATGTTTAACTAATTTACATATTGATTCTAAAAAAAAAATATTTCATTAATTTATTGTCCTTCATTAGTGTTCTTTTATTCAAGGATTGTTTTGATTTTCATATCAAAAATAATTCTGTTTAGGAATATTGTCTTATATAGTGCAGAAAAGTGTTTGAAATTTGCATTTTACTTGGCCTTCAACAAGATGGCATCTATTTGTAAAACTTTCCTTAACTATAACAAACCAATTTATGAATGAAATGTTCTTTTAATGTTTTTTGCTTCAAAGTTTTCAAGTAGTGAATATATCTTACTTTGCGAGGCGATAGCGAGCGGTCGATGCTTGCTAGTATATATATATATATATATATATATATATATGTGTGTGTGTGTGTGTGTGTGTGTGTGTGTGATAGTAAAAACATCATCTGACAATTTTTTTTCTTCATTTTTTATTTATCGTAACCGACTAATATGCAATAAATATTATTAGTACTATTACCAATAGTATTATTTTTATCGACTTACTATATATATATATATATATATATATATATATATATATATATATATATAGTAAGGTAAAAAAAATCAATTGGTATATAATCCAAGATCTAGAAATATAAAAATATTTGAACTGATTCACAAAAAAATCGATGTATTTCATTTCATTTATACAAAGCAATATAATTTATATATATATATATATATATATATATATATATATATATATATATATATATATTGATATATATTTGACTTGGATAGACGCTTTAGTGATCGTCAGACAATCGCTAAAGCGTGAAACCCAGGGTCACAAACTCACATCTATCCAACCAAATATGTTAGTCTATCTCTGATATTGAGCGCTTTCTAAGAACACGTATATAATATATAAATAATTATACATATATATATTTATTTATATTTATATACACTTTTCACACACACACATATATATATATATATATATATATATATATATAGAGAGAGAGAGAGAGAGAGAGAGAGAGAAGAATACTTTTAGTTGTTTCAACGAGAGATAAGTGTATGTTTTAAATAGAAGGTAAAACCGCAAACGTTTGCGTTTTATCTTTTTTTTTTATATATATATATATATATATATATATATATATATATATATATATATATGTATGTATATTTATCCAACCATGAGAACGGGGTTCTCGCTATGGCCCCTTTAACAGTGTTATTCAGAAGTCATTAATGGTCGTACGAACACGAAGTTACAAGTCATCGTAACTGAGTGGGTGAGCATAATGCCCTCTTTTGAACTATTGATCACGCCCGATTATGCGCTCACTCCCAGAAACTGTAACTAAAGCAAGTTGAGCATATAGGTTTTCCTCTGCGAGTGATGTAACAAACATATGTGTCTAAGCAGACTCCAGCAACAGGAATTAGCTAAACGACTTAGCAAGTCTATGTGCTCGGAAACCAGTAATCGACCATTATTATTATTTGACCTATACAATGAAACGTTCCTAAGAAAAACTAGAAGTGCAAGAGAAAACTCAGAAAGGGGACTGAAAGAACTTTTAGACTCTCCGTAAAGGAAAGCAAGAAGAAAGGACTAACTATTACTGTAAGAAGTGAAATCGAATAATCAGTAAAAACGTAAACTATGTAGAAAGGAAGAAAAATCATGCAGTTACAGTAGTTTAAGTACCTTGGTAGTTCAGTAAGAGACGACGGGATCTCTGACACAAATAAGATGTCACATACCAGAAACAATGTAATGTATAAAGATATGGAAAAATATCAGTAGAAGCAAGAACCTTGAACTGCTATGTAATATTTACTCTCTTCGATGACATGCCTAATGTAACAGCAAAATTATTCAAATCGTATGACAACATAATTGTCTATTTATTCCACACCATTTGTCGTAAGAATCACTGAAAAACCCTTTGAGTTATTTAGCTAGAAAGACAACAGGTTAAAATCATTTTGTGTCCGCCCCACTTTCTTCCCAACTGAGCAATGGTGAGAGGAATAAAGACATTCAGGCCTTCAGTAATGGCACCAACATTCATACTCTGGTTTCCATTTTCAAAGTCCATTCAAGAACCATCAAGAAAACGGTGAATAAGGTTAAAAAAGAGGGAACAGTCGAGGGGAAATCTGGATCTTCACAAGAAGAGGGATCATCAATTCAACTTAGAACTAAAGAGATCAATTAGAAAAGATCCAACTCAATTTATAATCGTTTGGCACGTTAGAGAGGAGTTTCAACTATGACAGTCCTAAAAAGACTTAAAAAAGAAATTGTACATGAAATCTGAGAGGCAACTTGTTTCTCCAGGACAGAAAGTTAGAAGTTTAGAGAGGGCGAGATCATCTTGAATAAGTTGGAAAATGATCCTGGAATAATATATATATATATATATATATATATATATATATATATATATATATATATATATATATATGACAATAGACAAAATTCGACAATTATTTTAAGACATTTTTATGATTGTACGTTCTTTATATATATATATATATATATATATATATATATATATATATATATATGTGTGTGTGTGTGTGTGTGTTTGTGTGCGTGTGTGTGTGTATGTGACTGAGTGTGTATAAAGAACGTATAAACATAAAAATTCAAACGTTCATAACATTAATTTAAAATATGATTCAATACAATAGTAGAATACTATTCTTTATTATAGGATATTACATTAGGACATGCATAAAACCGCTACGTAAATGCATTCATAATATGCATCGAAACATGAGTGCATTTAATATAGCGGTTTTTACTCATGTTCTAATGTAATATCCTATAATAAGGTATATATATATATATATATATATATATTGATGCATGTTTCATTAAATACTATAGACAAGTTTGTCTATTTATTTTAAGTAAATTCCTTTCATATTGTCTGATAAGCTTAATAACATTATCACTGAAAGATGAAAGAAAATCACCATATTGATACATATTTTTTAATCCCATCTAAGCTTTCAGCTTACATAAGCCATTATCAAAGATGGCAATTACAGTACAATATATTAAACAATACACGGACAAAACAATAATGATTGTTGGGCTTCAGATTTATTGGTAATATCCTTGAGTCTATGCATAATTTCCTCCAGTTGGTCCGGGGTAGTTATATCCTTTAGGTTATTGTAGATGTCCTGTTTGTTGCTGTTAAGGGTGTTCAGTTTTTCTTTGGCTATTTTTTGATTATATTATTTAATGAAACATGCATCTATGGAAAAATGCTGCCTAAACACAAACACACACACACAATATATATATATATATATATATATATATATATATATATATATATATGCAAATGAAATGAGAACGAATCAAATATAAATTCAAACATTCATAACATTAATTTAAAAATATGATTCAATACAATAGTAGAACACTATTCTT
Organism: Acanthosepion pharaonis; assembly: GCA_903632075.3. Lineage (NCBI taxonomy): Eukaryota > Metazoa > Mollusca > Cephalopoda > Sepiida > Sepiidae > Acanthosepion > Acanthosepion pharaonis. Next base: position 624,636 of record CAHIKZ030000424.1, on the reverse strand, counting down.
TATTATAGGATATTACATTAGAACATGCGTAAAACCGCTACGTAAATGCATTCATAATATGCATCGAAACATGAGTGCATTTAATATAGCGATTTTCGTCATGTTCTAATGTAATATCTCTATAATATATATATATATATATATATATATATATATATATATATATATATATATATATAAAGAGATATACTTTTAAGGTGTGTTATATTTATGGGATAAAGTGCTCAATATTAGAGATAGAGCGTGTGTAAATATAAAGAGAACATTGAAGTTTGGACATTTAGAGGCGAATAGGCCTGACGATTGCGTCTAATATGAAAAACGGCCTGTCGCCTCTAAGTATTGTTGATTTAATATATATATATATATATATATATATATATATATATATATATATATATATATATATATATATATATATATATATATATATATATATATATATATATATATATATATATATATATATATATATATATATATATATATATATATATATATATATATATATATGATTTGAGGTAAAATAATATTTTTTCCCTTACCATCTTGTTATATTCGTCAGCGTAAATGACGGTTCCGTATAGGATGCAGGTTCGAATCCTGTCAAAGGACAAATATTTCTAAATGAAAATTTCTCCCGGACATTCAGGCCGGTAAATGTTATTTAATACTGTTTTATTATAAACAGAGCATTTACTTAAATACTTGTATCTATAAAAACAAAATAACGTTAAACATAAAAATGTTTTAATAAATAAATTTTCCGGACTTCGTCCATTTCTTATATATATATATATATATATATATATATATATATATGCATGTATGTATTATATATTTATAAATAATGGATTTATTTTTAATCCGACTTTTTTTGTTTCTTAAAACGTTATTATAATAGATTGGGGGGGGGGTTCGTATTTGAAATAGATACCAAATTTTTTGACTTTCTTTATCGCGGAAGACACTGCTTTCATGAGTGATGCGTGGTGCTTTCCTTAAAAAGTGGAATCGAACATGGCCGAATATAATTTTCTTCATTCTTATACCGTAAAAGATTTAAAATTTCATTCTGATAGTTTTTTGTGTGCACAATTAAAGCGAAAATAATTATAAAAACAAAGCTTTAAAAAAAAGTGGGGGGGGGCAAATTTCTCGTTTGTTTTTAACCGTTTAGGTGCCGTCCTGGGTATGACGAAAAACTACATCCGCGTCCTGGGTATGAAGATAAACTACATCCCCGTCCTGGGTATGAAGATAAACTACATCCGCGTCCTGGGTATGAAGATAAACTACATCCGCGTCCTGGGTAAGACGATAAACAACGCCCAACAGCAAGGCTGTCGATCAGGAGGTTTTGAGGAGCAGGGAACCACCTCTTAATTGCTGCTATTCCCAGGTTCACCCTGACTTGGAGTGGTAGCACCTGTTAGGGTCCCAGCTATGGGTAAGTAGCTTATCCTCAAACTAGGGTCAAAACATTACGAAAGTGTAAAAATAGAATTTAATACCAGAAATACTTTGTAAAAAAGAAATTTATTACCAGCTATACTTTTTTTAATTAAAAATATCACCAGAAATAAATAAAAAAAATTGTAGGCATTAAATAACCCATTGAGGTTGATATGCCGTAAAATAAACCAAAGCAAACCAAACCAAACCGTTTAGGTGCACGTTAGTGCAACCTTTTCCCATGGTTTCTGATTAAATGATCGAAAAATATTCTGAGTTAGCAGAAAGCAATCAGGGTCTGCTATGTAATATCCAGTTTCCTATAAAGAAATGGGGGTTGACCAATTTCTTAAAGCAACAAAGCTATGGTTCTTCTACCGACGAATGCTGAGAACGCCATAGGCAAAGAAAATGGGAAATAAGGAAATTTTAAGAACAAGAACTACAAAGACCCTAACAATCAGAAAGAGGTAGCAGGAACAAGGCTTGGAGAATTTAACACGCACAAGGTACGTTATAAAGCTAGAGAAGCATGATGAATATCGAGTATTTTGTTTTTTAATTCAATTCACCCCAAGCAAGGTGATAATGCCACTAAGACGCAAAGTGCTATTGAGAGTGAAAGAGAACGAAAAGTTTTTAGAAAAAACGCAAACCAAGTCCTAAACAGAGAACAAGGGATAAACCTGTTCAACAAGTCGGGGAAGAGTGTGAACAGGACGATAGGCGAACCTATCTGCTCCTATTGGGGAGAAAAATAATAATTAGTAAGTAAACATTCAGAGTTCAGGCGGAAATATTAGAAGTATAAAGTTGAAGTAGACTTTAGAAGGAACTGGAAGCCCAGTCCTAAACAGGGAAAAAAGGATAAACCTCTACTCCTCTTCAAAAGAGTGTGAAGGAGTGTGAACCGGACGATAGGGAAATATTACTATTTAATTAAAATTCATAAATTTATTGAAAGCTGCATTCAATTGATCCAACTGTATATATTTTCAAAACAAGTTATCGACAAGTTTATGAAAATGGTTGACGGTACAAATAACAAAAAGTAAAAAAAAATAGGGGTTGTAAAAAAAAGCTATGTAAGCTTAATGTAACAAAATACGGGAAGTTGTAGAGAGCCATGAACGTCACACAGAGTTGAAATCTACCAATTTTCACCGACTGCTCATCAAAATTTTATGTGAAAGGGGAAAGCTTTGGTATCAGTGAGTTGGGTCACCAAATGAATGTTGTGAGGCCTTGGTAGTATCTCACTGTGGAAACGAATAATTACGCAAACATTTATAATGAAAATAATAAAGACGGCTTGTGAGAAGTCCGACTAAAGTAAAGACTGTTTTTATTTTCTAAAAAACAGAATACATCAACAAAATATTAAAACGTGTTCCATTTCTTCTCTCTGAAACTGAAAAGAGGAACAGGCTTCACTTGCTCAAAGACATTTCAACCACTGATCTTAGAAAGCTGTTGTATACAGATGTCAGTTTAGATATTTGAGGCCATGCATGACATTTTTTTTTTTAAGCATTGTGCCCCAAGCAAGGCGTGAAGCCACTAGGATGCAGGGGGTTGCGGAAGATTTGGAGCGAGAGCAGATAAGAGTGATAGGAGAAAGGACGAGGAGAGGGATAGTGGGTAGATCAAGGTAATTGGAGATGTCGATTGACATTACATTTGAATAGTTGGAGATTATAGCTTTCAGGGAAACAGTAATTGAGAGGTGTTCCACTGGCGAGAGGTGCGAGGTATGAAGCTATTGGAGTAGAAGAGACGGCTACATTTGAAGGTTTCTACGGTGTAATGGTGAGAGCGGGATGCCAGCCTCGTAGGGCGCTTGAATTCATGGAGTCTGGGAGCCAGAGAGCAGCTCATCAGAGCAGTTACCATGGAAGTATTTGTAGAAAAAACAGAGAGAGGCGACGGTGCGTCTGTGAGAGAGTGACTGCAAACAAGACGCTAGATCAGGGCCAATTTGATTACATATCCTTCTCTGGATCTTGTCAAGAACTCCGAGGTAAGCAGAAGGTGCTCCAGCCCATATGGCAGCAATACTCCATGCAAGGGCGAATGGTTGTTTTGTATATTTGAAGTATCGATTCAGGGAGAAAAATTTCCTGGCGTGGCACAGAGAGCCAACTTTTTTCCTCGCGGTGGAAGAAGCAATTGACTCAATGTATTTGTTCCATCTCAGGTCAGCAGTCAGCGTGAGACTGAGCAGACGCAGGAGTTGCTCTCAGGAAGTTGACTATCAGACATTTTAATGCAGGGCAGGGAAGGATCTCTATGGTGGTTAATGGAGAGTAATTTAGTTTTTGTGGCGTTAAAGTTGACCAGCCAATTCTTGCCCCAGTTAACAACCGATTGAGGTCCATTTTTCAAGACGCACGGCAAGGTTAGTTTGTCGCCGACACTAGACTTGTTTTTGAGGCAGGAGTAATTGTAGTGTCGTCTGCATAGATGCCGACTTGGGAATCTATAGCTTCAGGAAGGTCATTGATGAAAATAAGGAAAAGAGGGGCCAAGGATGGAGCCTTGGGGCACACCTGCGTTAGTGGGATAGGAACTGGAGGAGAATCCGTTGAGAACGACCTTCAATTCTCGGTTACATTGAAGTCACGATGTGACGAGGCTATTTAAGAACACGACTCGTGTTTTTAGTTTGCTGTTTTAGTTTTACAGTAATTTACTTTGAAACTACCTCTGACGCAGTCTGTTCTATGTTCAGTTTCGCTTTCTCCTATACTAAATTTGTTGGTCCATCCACCGGGGCATTTGAAGCGTTTAGTATTTACTAATTCTACACCCTGAATTTTTATGATGGATTCAGTGTAGACGCTACCATTGTTTTTATTTCAATTCCAGATCATAGTTTTCGGAAAGGTTTATCTTGAGTCCTAACTACTAATAATATATGACAGTTAATAAATTTTGAGATAAACTTAGTACATATACCTTAGTGTATTGAACTGTTATAACAAAATTAGTATAGTATATTTGTTATTTACATTGTTTGGAGTGTTGCCCTAATCTTTATTTTCATATTCACGACGTTTCGGCCGTTGTACGCCCCGGCTTTCTTCCGGATATTTTTATATTTCTGCGGTAAGGTATTGTAATTATTTACATTATTTACATTGTTCGGAATGTTGTCCTTATCTTTATTGCCATATTCACGACGTTTCGGCCGTTGTACGCTCCGGCCTTCTTCAGGATCTTTCTACATTTCTGAGATGAGTTATTGTAATTATTTATATTATTTACATTGTTTGGGCTGTTGTTCTTACCTTTATTACCATATTAACGACGTTTCGGCCGTTGTAAGCTCTGGCCTTCTTCAGGATCTTTCTACATTTCTGAGATGAGTTATTGTAATTATTTACATTATTTACATTGTCCGGACTGTTGTCCTTATCTTTATTGCCATATTCACCACGTTTCGGCCGTTGTACGCTCCAGCCCTCTTAGGGATATTTCTATATTTCTGAGGTGAGGTATTGTAATTATTTACATAATTTACATTGTTTGGACTGTTGTTCTTACTTTTAGGGCCATATTCACGACGTTTCGGCCGTTGTAAGCTCCGGCCTTCTTCAGGGTCTTTATACATTTCTGAGATGAGGTATTGTAATTATTTAGATTATTTACATTGTTTGGACTGTTGTTCTTACCTTTATTGCCATATTCACGACGTTTTTGAACAATATAAATAAGGTAATTAATTACAATACTTCATCTCAGAATATATAGACAGGAATTTAGTGTAGGTGATAAAGTAATTGAATATAAAATAGGATGCGCTGGGGTCATTTTGGTCCAACACACTAAGCTGCTATAAAACCGAAATATCCTAAATGCTAGTCATGTTATTAAATAGCCTCGTCAAATCGTAATTGAATATCACATCAGAAACTATGCTTATGTTCTTTCTTCCCTGAATGATATTGGCCAATCAGAAAAATCGTTTGGTGAATAAAAGCCGATATGTGAGCTTAGTGGGCGAAGTGGCGTTTCTGTTGTTGCGAAGTGAAAGTGAAAGTGAAAGTTGGATTTCTGACCCCGTTTTTCATTGCTACGTTGTCTGCTGGACTGTTACGACAGATTTTCGATTGAACTTTGTGTTGACACGCGGGTTCTTTTTTTCTTTTTTTTCTTTTTTTTTTTTTTTGGCGGGGGTTCTGACCCCATTGGTTGATAACCAAACAGCTGTATTGAATTGACTACAAGTGTCGCGGACGTGAGCGACAGAGGAAACCGGTTGCAGGCATTAATTGCTACAATAATTTTAAAGCATTTTTTGTTACACTTCTCTTATTTCCAGTCTGTCCCGCTTTTTATGCATAGCTGGAGGGAGAAGAAGAGGATTCATACCTTCCCCAAGGGTATTAGTACGTAAGTGAATGTAATGGATCAAACTGGAATTCGAACTCGGCTCTCTGATTCCTCGACCCGAGCTGCTATCCGTGCGATCTTAATGTTTCATTGAATTCTAAATGAATAATACCCCGAAGGTCCCATCAAATGCATCAACCTCTCCTCTATGGAGCACAAATTTTGCTACTAGTACGCCATTTCGCCCACCAAGCTAACATATCGGTTTTTATTCACCGAGCGATTTTTCTGATTGGCCACGTCATTCAGGGAAGGAAGAACATTAGTATAGTTTCTGATGTGATGGAATAACCTGCCACCACGCCCATGAGTGGCGACACTATAGGTGGTAACCGCCTATAAGTATCTGTTAGGACAGCGGACAGCAGAATCGAGCTGGGATCTCTCCCAGCTGCGCAAGTCGAACTCTCTGCCTTCGGGCAGAGAGCAACCCGGACGAGACTATGCCGAAGGAGTTTCGTCCGGGGAAGTAGACAGACCCGATCCCGTTTATGCGGGGTCCACGTGGATTTTTTGGCCGGGCCTACGAGCTCGGGAACCCCACTTTAAATTCGGCCTTGTGCCACACGTGACTGCGTGGGTCAGTTACTAAATAGCGTCGAGCTGGGATATTTAAGAGTCGTTGAGCAGTCTCTGACTGTTTGCGACTTCTGTCGAACTCCCCTGCTTTGGAATCAAAATTGGACGAAGCTTTGCCGAAGGTCAAAGTATCGTCCGGGAGGCAGATAGTCCTAACCCGCTATTGCGGGTTCAAAGGAAATATTTTTGGCCGAGCCTACGGGCTCGAAGAAACCCACGTTAAACTCAGCCTTGTGCCACATACATTTCTCGTGGGAGGGACTGTTAAATATCGTCGAGATATTTCCCAGCTGCGCTAGTCGAACTCTCTGTCTTCGGGCAGAGAGCAATCCGGACGCAACTAGAGTTTCGTCCGGGGAGGTAGACAGACCCGATCCCGTTTATGCGGGTTCCACGGGGATTTTTTGGCCGGAAGCCCCACATTAAATTCGGCCCTGTGCCACATGTGACTGCGTGGGGTAGTTGCTAAATAGCGTCGAGATGGGATCTACGAGACTAGCGGCCTTCCGACAGCAGCACACACATAACTGTACTGACTTGCGACGACCGCGCGCATAACTATTACTTCCTTGTTTGTTGTACTGGTTTCTACAATGATCCTGTTACTATTTATCCAACTTGTTTATTTATTCCATATTTCTATTAGCACGGAATATAACAGTTTCTCTGATAATTAAAGTGGCAGAGTTTTTGTTAACTATTTTCTTCGGCAAACCACGCACAAAACAAGAACTATTTTTCGAGGTAGGTGATTTTTCTTTTCAACATTTTCTGATTTTTCTATTTCGCAACAAGGTAACCTGAATTTAATTATATTTGGTTCACGCCATTGGCTACCTTGCACAGGAAACACCATTTTTGGTTACTGGAGCATATTCAGTGCTCAATGCGATTCGCGATACCACTATAACGAGACACGATGGATAGCGATTCGGATATATATAACGAAGACCGAGTGAAAATTAATTGTCGGATACATTACATTCACTTATTTTTTCTTACCCTTTTCAAGGAAACCTCTTCACTGCCCCCAGCTATGGATAAATAGCCGTTCCACGGAATGGGTTTTATGCAGATTTCTAGGAGAATGTAACTCTGAATTCAAAACCGGCATGTGTTCTATCTGGCTATCTTGTCCAAGAGACACCACTTCTACTATAGTACATGTAGTGTCCCCACCCCCTATGAACTTGATGGGTCAAGGGATTTCGCGAAAAACACTAAATGTACAGTTATATATCCAAAAGCTGCACTGAGTCCATAAGCGTTTGGCCGATAAGCATTCCCATCCCCACGTGCTCGTCTCTTGGGAAAATGTTGTTCCCTTGTATGAGAACGCAATTCCGGATACAAGAATGGATTCATAATATTGAACACCACTTGGTCTGTTCTAAAAGCCACGCCATCTTTTAATGACCTTTGATCAAAGCCAATTGTTATCTTTATCGATTAACTGCAAAGCAATTTGAAAAACTATCTATAATGAAAACCAGAGATTGATTTTTGCCATCATAACCTGGGGATAGATAGATAGAAAGGTAGAAGAGCTGCCTGATGACTGAACAGACATTGCAAATAATGGGGATAGATCATTGATAGATAGATAGATTGTAGATTGGATTTGTTGACAGGTCGAATAAATTTTATAAGCACAACTAGAAATTATTTATAGCTCGAATTAATATATTATAGAAGGGATTCATATCTATGAAAAGAAAGAAAGAAAAAGGAAAGAAAGAGAACAGAATTAAGGTTTTTTTCCAAAGAACACAGATTATCTATTTCTCAAAAAGAGAAAGAAAGAAAAAGAAAAAGAGAAAATAAAAAAAAAAGAGAGAAGAACCGAAAATAAAGAAAAAAGAAAAAAGAAATAAAGAAAAGGTTAAAGGTTTGTAGAAGCAGGCACTAAAAAGAAAGAAAGAAATTTAAGAAAAAAAAGAAAGAAAAAGTGTTAAAGGGTATGTAGAAAGCAGGCACTGAAGAAAGAAAGAAAGAAAGAAAGAAAGAAAGAAAAAAGAAAGAAAAAAAAGTGTTAAAGGGTATGTAGAAAGCAGGCACTGAAGAAAGAAAGAAAGAAAGAAAGAAAGAAAGAAAGAAAGAAAGAAAGAAAGAAAAAAGAAAAAAGGGTATGTAGAAAAGAAGTATGTGGAAAAAGAAAAGAAAGAAAGAAAGAAAGAAAGAAAGAAAAGCAAAAGAAAAAGAAAGAAAGAAAGAAAAGAAAGAAAGAAAGAAAAGTGTTAAAGGGTATGTAGAAAGAAGGAAGAAAGAAAGAAGAAAGAAAGAAAGAAAGAAAGAAAGAAAAGAAAGAAAGAAAGAAAAGAAAGAAAGAAAGGAAAGGTAAAAAGCAGGGTATGTAGAAAGAAAAGAAAGAAAGAAAGAGAGGTTAAGGGTATGTAGAAAGCAGGCACTGAAGAAAAGAAAGAAAGAAAGAAAAAAGAAAGAAAAGTGTTAAAGGGTATGTAAGAAAGAAGAAAGAAAAGAAAGAAGAAAAAGAAAGGGTAAGAAAGAACTGAAGAAAGAAAGAAAGAAAGAAAGAAAGAAAGAAAGAAAAAGTATTAAAGGGTATGTAGAAAGCAGGCCCTGAAGAAAGAAAGAAAGAAAGAAAGAAAGAAAGAAAGAAAAGTGTTAAAGGGTATGTAGAAAGCAGGCACTGAAGAAAGAAAGAAAGAAAGAAAGAAAAAGAAAGAAAGAAAGAAAGAAAAAGTGTTAAAGGGTATGTAGAAAGCAGGCACTGAAGAAAGAAAGAAAGAAAGAAAGAAAGAAAGAAAGAAAAGAAAGAAAAGAAAGAAAAAGTGTTAAAAGAAAGAAAGAAAAGAAAAATGTGTAAAGGTTAGAAAGTGTTATCTGAAGAAAGAAAGAAAGAAAGAAAGAAAGAAAGAAAGAAAGAAAAAGTGTTAAAGTGTATGTAGAAAGCAGGCACTGAAGAAAGAAAGAAAGAAAGAAAGAAAGAAAGAAAGAAAAAGTGTTAAAGGGTATGTAGAAAGCAGGCACTGAAGAAAGAAAGAAAGAAAGAAAGAAAGAAAAAATCATGAAAGAAAAGAAAGAAAGAAAAGAAAAGAAAGACAAAGGGTATGTAGAAAGAAGGCGTTATGAAGAAAGAAAGAAAGAAAAAAGAAAGAAATAAAGAAAAGAAAGAAAGAAAAAGTGGTCTGAAGGTATGTACGAAAGCAGGGTGTGAATAAGAGAAAGAAAGAAAGAAATAAAGAAGTGGTCTGAATGTAGGTGAGAGAATGGGATCAGAAGAAAGAAAGAAAGAAAAGAAAAAGAAAAGAAAGAAAAGAAATGTAGAAAAAGAAAAAAGAAAGAAAGAAAGTTGTCTGTGTTAGCATGACTATGTCTCTATGACTACCAAAGAAAGAACTGAAGAAAAGAAAGAAAGAAAAGAAAAGAAAAGAAAGAAAGAAAGAAAAAAGGTCTGAATGTGTGTAGCATTTATCATGTCCTAGGCACTGAAGAAAGAAAGAAAGAAATAAAAGAAAGAAAGAAAAGAAAGAAAAGTGCTAATGTGTAGCATGTAGAAATCATAGAAAGGAAAGAAAGAAGAAGAAAGAAATGGTGTTAAAGAAAAGAAAGAAAGAGGAAAGAAGGGTATGTAGAATGGATCATGTCCTAGGGTACTCAGAGAAAGAAAGAAAGAAAGAAAGAAAGAAAAGAAAGAAAAGTGTTAAAGGTGTAGTACGGATTAGGCACTAAAGAAAGAAAGAAAGAAAGAAAGAAAGAAAGGAAGAAAGAAAGAAAGAAAAGAAGTTAAAGGGTGTGGTAGAAAGCAGGCACTGAGAGAAAGAAAGAAAAGAAAGAAAGAAAGGGTGTGCAAAGAAAGGACTGAGAAAGAAAGAAAGAAAGAAAAGAAAGAAACAAAGAAAGAAAGAAAGAAAAGAGTATGAAGAAAGCAGGCACTGAAGAAAGAAAAGAAAGAAAGAAAGAAAGAAAGAAAGGGTCTGAAAGAAAAATAGTGTTTACTGAGAAAGAAAGAAAAGTAGAAAGAAAAGAAAGAAAGAAAGAAAGAAAGAAAGAAAAGAAAGAAAGAAGTTAATGTATGTAGAAAGAAGGTCAGAAAAGTTAGAAAGAAAGAAAGAAAGAAAGAAAGAAAGAAAAGAAAAGAAAGAAAAAAATTTGAATGTAGCAAAGCAGGCACTGAAGAAAGAAAAAAGAAAGAAAGAAAGAAAAGAAAGAAAGAAAGAAAGAAAAAAGGGTCTAAAGGTATAATAGAAAGTCCTATGGTGTTAAGAAAGAAAGAAAGAAAGAAAAGAAAGAAAGAAAGAAAGAAAGAAAAAAGAAAGAAAAGTTTTAAAGAAAGCAGGTCCTACTGGTGTTATCAAGAGAAAGAAAAAGTGAAAGAAAGAAAGAAAGAAAGAAAGAAAGAAAAGAAGTGGTCTGAATGTGTAAGTAAAGATCAAGAAGAAAGAATCTCAGAGAAAGAAAGAAAGAAAGAAAGAAAGAAAGAAAGAAAAGTTAAAGTAGCGTGTATGAATGGTGTTATCAGAGAAAGAAAGAAAGAAAGAAAGAAAGAAGTGGTCTGAATGTGTAGCAATCATGTCCAATGGTGTTATCATCAGAGAAAGAAAGAAAGAAAGAGAAAAAGAAAGAAAGAAAGAAGTGGTCTGAATGTGTTGCACGGACTGCGTCCTATGGTGTTAATACCAGAGAAAGAAAGAAAAGAAAGAAAGAAAGGTCAAAGAAAAAGAAAAGTGGTCTGATGGTGTTATTACTGAGAAAAGAAAGAAAAGAAAGAAAGAAAGAAAGAAAGAAAGAAAGAAAGAAAGAAGTGGTCTGAATGTGTAGCACGGATCATGTCCCGGTGTTACATTACTAGAAAAGAAAGAAAGAAAAGAAAGAAAGAAAGAAAGAAAAGAAAGAAAGAAGTGGGCTGAAATGTGAAGTACGGATTATGTCCTATGGTGTTACTATCAGAGAAAGAAAGAAAGAAAGAAAGAAAGAAAGAAAAAGAAAGAAAGAAAGAAAGAAAGAAATCATGAAAGAAAAGAAAAAAAGAAGAAAAGTCTGAATGGTCAGAATGTGTAGTGCATCATGTCCTATGGTGTTATCATCAGAGAAAAGAAAGAAAATAAAGAAAAGAAAGAAAGAAAGAAAGAAAAGAAGTGGGCTGAATGTGTAGCACGTATTATGTCCTATGGTGTGTTACATCAGAGAAAGAAAGAAAGAAAGAAAGAAAGAAAGAAAGAAAGAAAGAAAGAAAGAAGTGTTCTGAATGGATCATGTCCTGGATTATGTCAGAGAAAGAAAGAAAGAAAGAAAGAAAGAAAGAAAGAAAGAAAGAAAGAAGTGGGTCTGAATGTGTAGCACGTATCATGTCCTATGGTGTTATCATCAGAGAAAGAAAAAAGAAAGAAAGAAAAAAGAAAGAAAAGAAAGAAAGAAAGAAAGAAAGTATGGTCTGAATGTGTAGCACGGATCATGTCCTATGGTGTTATCATCAGAGGAAGAAAGAAAGAAAGAAAAATGAAAGAAAGAAAGAAAAAAGAAAGAAAGAAAAAAGAAGTGGGTCTGAATGTGTAGCACAGTCCTATGGTGTTATCATCAGAGAAAAGAAAGAAAGAAAGAAAAAAAGAAAAGAAAGAAAAGAAAAGAAAAAAGAAAAAAGAAAGAAAGAAAGAATGTGTAAGCACGTATCATGTCCTATGTTGTTGTATCATCAGAGAAAAGAAAGAAAGAAAGAAAAGAAAGAAAGAAAGAAAGAAAGAAAAAAAAAGAAAGAAGTGGTCTGAAATGTGTAGCACGGATCATGTCCTATGGTGTTATCATCAGAAAGAAAAGAAAGAAAAAAGAAAGAAAGAAAGAAAAAAAGAAAGAAAGAAGTGGCCTGGAAATGTGTATCAAGTCCTATGGTGTTATGGAAAGAAAGAAAGAAAGAAAGAAAGAAAGAAAGAAAAGAAAGAAAGAAAGAAAAAGAAGTGGTTGAAAGAAAGACAGAAAGGATCAAAGGAGTGGTCTATGTGTAGCACGGATCATGTCCTATGGTGTTAGAAAGAAAGAAAGAAAGAAAGAAAGAAAGAAAGAAGTGGTCTGAATGTGTAGCACGTATTATGTCCTATGGTGTTATCATCAGAGAAAGAAAGAAAGAAAAAAAGAAAGAAAAGAAAGAAAGAAAAAAAAGAATGTGCGTGGGATCATGTCCTATGGTGTTATCGAGAAAGAAAGAAAGAAAGAAAGAAAGAAAGAAAGAAAGAAAGAAAATGAAAGAAAGAAAGGTGTTAAAGAGAAAGAAAGAAAGAAAGAAAGAAAGAAAGAAAAAAAGTGGTCTGAATGTGTAGCACGTATCATGTCCTATGGTGTTACTATCAGAGAAAGAAAGAAAGAAAGAAAGAAAGAAAAAGAAAGAAAGAAAGAAAGAAAGAAGTGGTCTGAATGTGTAGCACGTATCATGTCCTATGGTGTTATCATCAGAGAAAGAAAGAAAGAAAGAAAGAAAGAAAGAAAGAAAAGTGGTTACTGAATGTGTAGAAAGAAGTGGTCTAAATGGTGTTATTACATGAGAGAAAAAAGAAAGAGAAAGAAAGAAAGAAAGAAAGAAAAGAAAGAAAGAAGTGGTCTGAATGTGTAGCACGGATCATGTCCTATGGTGTTAAAGAAAGAAGAGAAAGAAAGAAAGAAAGAAAGAAAAGAAATGTCTCGTCTATGGTGTTAAAGAAAAGAAAGAAAGAAAGAAAAAAAAGAAGTGGTCTGAATGTGTAGCACGATTATGTCCTATGGTGTTACTAGAGAAAGAAAGAAAGAAAGAAAGAAAAGAAAGAAAGAAAGAAAGAAAGAAAGAAAGAAAGAAAAGAAAGGTCTGCAAAGAAAGAAGTGGTCTGAATGTGTAGCACGTATCATGTCCTATGGTGTTATCATCAGAGAAAGAAAAGAAAGAAAGAAAGAAGTGGTCTGAATGTGTAGCACGTATCATGTCCTATGGTGTTATCATCAGAGAAAGAAAGAAAGAAAGAAAGAAAGAAAGAAAGAAAGAAGTGGTCTGAATGTGTAGCACGTATCATGTCCTATGGTGTTATCATTAGAAAGAAAGAAAGAAAAGAAAGAAAGAAAGAAAGAAAGAAAGAAGTGGTCTGAATGTGTAGTACGTATCATGTCCTATGGTGTTATTAAGAGAAAGAAAGAAAGAAAGAAAGAAAGAAAGAAAGAATGGTCTGTAGCATCATGTCTTTTATGGTGTTAAGAAAGAAAGAAAGAAAAGAAAGAAAGAAAGAAAGAAGTGTTATGTATGGAGAAAGAAAGAAAGAAAAAAAGAAAGAAAGAAAGAAAGAAAGAAAAAAGAAGTGGTCTGAATGTGTAGCACGTATCATGTCCTATGGTGTTATTACCAGAGAAAAGAAAGAAAGAAAGAAAGAGAAAGAAAGAAAGAAAGAAAGGTCTGAATGTGTAGCACGTATCATGTCCTATGGTGTTACTACAGAGAGAAAGAAAGAAAGAAAGAAAGAAAGAAAAAAGAAAGAAAGAAAGAAGTGGTCTGAAATGTGTAGCACGTATCATGTCCTATGGTGTTATCATCAGAGAAAAAGAAAGAAAGAAAGAAAAGAAAGAAAGAAAGAAAGAAGTGGTCTGAATGTGTAGCACGTATCATGTCCTAAAAATCAGAAAGAAAGAAAGAAAGAAAGAAAGAAAGAAAGAAAGAAAGAAGTGGTCTGATGTGTAGCACGTATCATGTCCTATGGTGTTATCATCAGAGAAAGAAAGAAAGAAAGAAAGAAAGAAAGAAAGAAAGAAAGAAAAGAAAGAAGGGTTGAATGTGTAGCACGTATCATGTCCTATGGTGTTAAGACATCAAAGAGAAAGAAAAAGAAAGAAAGAAAGAAAGAAAGAAAGAAAGAAAAGAAAGAAAGAAGTGGTCTGAATGTGTAGCACGTATCATGTCCTATGGTGTTATCATCAGAGAAAAGAAAGAAAGAAAGAAAGAAAGAAAGAAAGAAAGAAAGAAGAAGTGGTCTGAATGTGTAGCAATCATGTCCTATGGTGTTATCATCAGAGAAAGAAGAGAAAGAAAATGTGTAAATCATGTCCTATGGTGTTAAAGAAAAGAAAGAAAAGAAAGAAAAGAAAAAAGAAAGAAAGAAGTGGTCTGAATGTGTAGCACGTATCATGTCCTATGGTGTTATCATCAGAGAAAGAAAGAAAGAAAGAAAAAAAAGAAAAAAAAAGAAAGAAAGAAGTGGTCTGAATGTGTAGCACGTATCATGTCCTATGGTGTTATCAGAGAAAGAAAGAAAGAAAGAAAGAAAGAAAGAAAGAAAAGAAAGAAAGAAAGAAAGAAAGTGGTCTGAATGTGTAGCACGGATCATGTCCTATGGTGTTATCATCAGAGAAAGAAAGAAAGAAAGAAAGAAAGAAAAAAGAAAGAAAGAAAAAGAAGTGTGTCTGAATGTGCAGCATGTCCTATGGTGTTATCATCAGAGAAAGAAAGAAAGAAAGAAAGAAAGAAAGAAAGAAAGAAATGTCCTATGAAAAAGAAAAAAGAAAGAAAAGAAAGAAAGAAAGAAAGTGGTCTGAATGTGTAGCACGTATCATGTCCTATGGTGTTATCATCAGAGAAAGAAAGAAAGAAAGAAAGAAAAAAGAAAAGAAAGAAAGAAAATGAAGTGGTCTGAATGTGTAGCACGGATCATGTCCTATGGTGTTATCATCAGAGAAAGAAAGAAAGAAAGAAAGAAAGAAAGAAAAAAGAAAGAAAGAAAGAAAGAAAAAGAAGTGGTCTGAATGTGTAGCACGTATCATGTCCTATGGTGTTATCACCAGAGAAAGAAAAAAAGAAAGAAAGAAAGAAAGAAAGAAAGAAGTGGTCTGAATGTGTAGCACGTATCATGTCCTATGGTGTTATCATCAGAGAAAAAAAAGAAAGAAAGAAAGAAAGAAAAAGTGAAATGTGTAAAAGAAAGAAAGAAAGAAAGAAAGAAAGAATGGTCTGAATGTGTAGCACGTATCATGTCCTATGGTGTTATCATCAGAAAGAGAAAGAAAGAAAGAAAGAAAGAAAAAAGAAAAAAGAAGTGGTCTGAATGTGTAGCACGGATCATGTCCTATGGTGTTATCATCAAAGAAAAAGAAAGAAAGAAAGAAAAGAAAATCATGTCCTATGGTGTTAAGAAAGAAAGAAAGAAAGAAAGAAAAAAGAAGTGGTCTGAATGTGTAGCACGTATCATGTCCTATGGTGTTATCATCAGAGAAAGAAAGAAAGAAAGAAAGAAAGAAGTGGTCTGAATGAAAGAAAGAGAAAAGAAAGAAAAAAAGTGGGTCTGAATGTGTAGCACGGATCATGTCCTATGGTGTTATCACCAGAGAAAGAAAGAAAGAAAGAAAGAAAGAAAGAAAGAAAGAAAGAAAGAAAGAAAGAAAGAATGTGTAGCACGTATCATGTCCTCCCATGGTGTTATCATCAGAGAAAGAAAAGAAAGAAAGAAAGAAAGAAAGAAAGAAAGAAAGAAGTGGTCTGAATGAAAGAATCATGTCCTATGGTGTTAGCACGAAAGATTATGTCCTAAAAGAAAGATCATCAGAGAAAGAAAGAAAGAAAGAAAGAAAGAAAGAAAAAAAAAAAAGAAAGAAAGTGGTCTGAATGTGTAGCACGTATCATGTCCTATGGTGTTATCATTATCATCAGAAAAAAAAGAAAGAAAGAAAGAAAGAAAGAAAGAAAGAAAGAAAGAAGTGGTCTGAATGTGTAGCACGTATCATGTCCTATGGTGTTATCATCAGAGAAAGAAAGAAAGAAAGAAAGAAGTGGTCTGAATGTGTAGCACGTATCATGTCCTATGGTGTTATCATCAGAGAAAGAAAGAAAGAAAAAGAAAGAAAGAAAGAAAAGAAAGAAAGAAGTGGTCTGAATGTGTAGCACGTATCATGTCCTATGGTGTTATCATCATCAGAGAAAGAAAGAAAGAAAAAGAAAGAAAAGAAAAGAAAGAAAGAAAAGAAAAAAGAAGTGGTCTGAATGTGTAGCACGGATCATGTCCTATGGTGTTATATCAAAGAGAAAGAAAGAAAGAAAGAAAGAAAGAAAGAAAGAAAAGAAAGTGGTCTGAAATGTAGCACGTATCATGTCCTATGGTGTTATCATCAGAGAAAGAAAGAAAGAAAGAAAGAAAGAAAGAAGAAAGAAAGAAAGAAATGTGGTAGTAGCACGTATCATGTCCTATGGTGTTATCATCAGAGAAAGAAAGAAAAGAAAGAAAGAAAGAAGAAAAAAGAAAGAAAGAAGTGGTCTGAATGTGTAGCACGTATCATGTCCTATGGTGTTATCATCAGAGAAAGAAAGAAAGAAAGAAAGAAAGAAAGAAAGAAAGAAATGGTCTGAATGTGTAGCACGTATCATGTCCTTTTGTGTTATCATCAGAGAAAGAAAGAAAGAAAGAAAGAAAGAAAGAAAGAAAAGAAAGAAAAAAGAAAGAAGTGGTCTGAATGTGTAGCACGTATCATGTCCTATGGTGTTATTACATCAGAGAAAGAAAGAAAGAAAGAAAGAAAGAAAGAAAGAAAAGAAAGAAAGAAGTGGTCTGAATGTAGCACGTATCATGTCCTATGGTGTTATCATCAGAGAAAGAAAGAAAAAAGAAAGAAATAAAGAAAGAAAGAAGTGGTCTGAATGTGTAGCACGGATCATGTCCTATGGTGTTATCATCAGAGAAAGAAAGAAAGAAAGAAAGAAAGAAAGAAAGAAAAAAGAAAGAAGTGGTCTGAATGTAGCACGTATCATGTCCTATGGTGTTATCACTCAGAGAAAGAAAGAAAGAAAGAAAGAAAGAAAGAAAGAAAGAAAGAAAGAAAGAAAGAAAGAAGTGGTCTGAATGTGTAGCACGTATCATGTCCTATGGTGTTATCATAGAAGAGAAAGAAAGAAAGAAAGAAAGAAAGAAAGAAAGAAGTGGTCTGAATGTGTAGCACGTATCATGTCCTATGGTGTTATCATCAGAGAAAGAAAGAAAAAAAGAAAGAAAGAAAGAAAGAAAGAAAAGAAGTGGTCTGAATGTGTAGCACGGATCATGTCCTATGGTGTTATCATCAGAGAAAGAAAGAAAGAAAAGAAAGAAAGAAAGAAAAAAAAGAAAGTGGTGGTGAATGTGTAGCACGTATCATGTCCTATGGTGTTATTATCAGAGAAAGAAAGAAAAAAAGAAAGAAAGAAAGAAAGAAAAAAAAAAAGAAGTGGTCTGAATGTGTAGCACGTATCATGTCCTATGGTGTTATCATCAGAGAAAGAAAGAAAGAAAGAAAGAAAAGAAAGAAAGAAAGAAAAGAAAGAAAAAATCAAAGTGGTCTGAATGTGTAGCACGTATCATGTCCTATGGTGTTATTATCAGAGAAAGAAAGAAAGAAAGAAAGAAAGAAAGAAAGAAAGAAAGAAAGAAAGAAGTGGTCTGAATGTGTAGCACGAAAGAAAATGTCCTATGGTGTTATCATCAGAGAAAGAAAGAAAGAAAGAAAGAAAGAAAGAAAGAAAAAAAGAAAGAAAGAAAGAAGTGGTCTGAATGTGTAGCACGTATCATGTCCTATGGTGTTATCATCAGAGAAAGAAAGAAAGAAAGAAAGAAAGAAAGAAAGAAAGAAAGAAGTGGTCTGAATGTGTAGCACGTATCATGTCCTTTTGTGTTATCATCAGAGAAAGAAAGAAAGAAAGAAAGAAAGAAAGAAAGAAAGAAAAATCATGAAAAAAAAAAGAAAGAAAGAAAGAAAGAAAGAAAAGAAGTGGTCTGAATGTGTAGCACGTATCATGTCCTATGGTGTTATCATCAGAGAAAGAAAGAAAGAAAAAAAAAGAAAGAAAAAAGAAAGAAAAGAAAGAAAGAAGTGGTCTGAATGTGTAGCACGTATCATGTCCTATGGTGTTATCATCAGAGAAAGAAAAAAGAAAGAAAGAAAGAAAGAAAGAAAGAAAGAAAAGAAAAGAAGTCTGAATGTGTAGCACGTATCATGTCCTATGGTGTTATCATCAGAGAAAGAAAGAAAGAAAGAAAGAAAGAAGAGCAAGAAAGAAAGAAGTGGTCTGAATGTGTAGCAATATCATGTCCTATGGTGTTATCATCAGAGAAAGAAAGAAAGAAAGAAAGAAAAAGAAAGAAAGAAAGAAAGAAAGAAAGAAGTGGTCTGAATGTGTAGCACGTATCATGTCCTATGGTGTTACGTACACATCAGAGAAAGAAAGAAAGAAAGAAAAGAAAGAAAAGAAAGAAAAAAGAAAGAAGTGGTCTGAATGTGTAGCACGTATCATGTCCTATGGTGTTATCATCAGAGAAAGAAAGAAAGAAAGAAAGAAAGAAAGAAAAAAAAAGAAAGAAAGAAGTGGTCTGAATGTGTAGCACGTATCATGTCCTATGGTGTTATCATCAGAGAAAAAGAAAAGAAAGAAAGAAAGAAAGAAAGAAAGAAAGAAAGAAAGAAAAGAAGTGGTCTGAAAGTGTAGCACGTATCATGTCCTATGGTGTTATCATCAGAGAAAGAAAGAAAGAAAGAAAGAAAAGAAAGAAAAAGAAAGAAAGAAAGAAAGAAGTGGTCTGAATGTGTAGCACGTATCATGTCCTATGGTGTTATCATCAGAAAGAAAAGAAAAGAAAAAGAAAGAAAGAAAGAAAGAAAGAAAGAAAGAAAAGAAAGAAAGAAAGAAAGAAGTGGTCTGAATGTGTAGCACGTATCATGTCCTATGGTGTTATCATCAGAGAAAGAAAGAAAGAAAGAAAGAAAGAAAGAAAGAAAGAAAGAAAGAAGTGGTCTGAATGTGTAGCACGTATCATGTCCTATGGTGTTATCAGATCAGAAAAGAAAGAAAAAGAAAGAAAGAAAGAAAGAAAGAAAGAAGTGGTCTGAATGTGTAGCACGTATCATGTCCTATGGTGTTATCATCAGAGAAAGAAAGAAAGAAAGAAAGAAAGAAAGAAAGAAGTGGTCTGAATGTGTAGCACGTATCATGTCCTATGGTGTTATCATCAGAGAAAGAAAGAAAGAAAGAAAGAAAGAAAGAAAGAAAGAAAGAAAAAGAAAGAAAGTCCTAAAGAAAGAAAAGAAAGAAAGAAAGAAAGAAAGAAAGAAAAGAAAGAAAGAAAGAAATGTCCTATGGTGTTAAAGAAAGAAAAGAAAGAAAGAAAGAAAGAAAAGAAGTGGTCTGAATGTGTAGCACGTATCATGTCCTATGGTGTTATACAGAGAAAGAGAAAAGAAAGAAAGAAAGAAAGAAAGAAAGAAAGAAAGAAAGAAAGAAAGAAGTGGTCTGAATGTGTAGCACGTATCATGTCCTATGGTGTTATCATCAGAGAAAGAAAGAAAGAAAGAAAGAAAGAAAGAAAGAAAGAAAGAAAGAAAGAAGTGGTCTGAATGTGTAGCACGTATCATGTCCTATGGTGTTATCATCAGAGAAAGAAAGAAAGAAAGAAAGAAAAGAAAGAAAGAAAGAAAGGTGTTAAAGAGAAAGAAAGAAAGAAAGAAAGAAAGAAAGAAAGAAAAGAAAGGTCTGAATGTGTAGCACGTATCATGTCCTATGGTGTTATCATCAGAGAAAGAAAAAGAAAGAAAGAAAGAAAGAAAGAAAAGAATGTGTAAGAAAGAAAAAAGAAAAGAAGTGGTCTGAATGTATCATGTCCTATGGTGTTATCATCAGAAAGAAAGAAAGAAAGAAAGAAAAAAGAAAGAAAGAAAGAAAGAAAGAAGTGGTCTGAATGTGTAGCACGTATCATGTCCTATGGTGTTATCATCAGAGAGAAAGAAAGAAAGAAAGAAAGAAAGAAAAGAAAAAAGAAAGAAAGAAAAGAAAGGTCTGAATGTGTAGGTCTGAATGTGTATCACAGAGAAAGAAAGTCCTAAAGAAAGAAAGAAAGAAAGAAAGAAAGAAAGAAAGAAAAGAAAGAAAGAAAGAAAGAAAGAAAGAAAGAAAGAAAAAGAAAGAAGTGGTCTGAATGTGTAGCACGTATCATGTCCTATGGTGTTATCATCAGAGAAAGAAAGAAAGAAAAGAAAGAAAGAAAGAAAGAAAGTGGTC
Source organism: Acanthosepion pharaonis (assembly GCA_903632075.3). Lineage (NCBI taxonomy): Eukaryota > Metazoa > Mollusca > Cephalopoda > Sepiida > Sepiidae > Acanthosepion > Acanthosepion pharaonis. The sequence continues at coordinate 604,238 of CAHIKZ030000424.1, read as the reverse complement.
TGAATGTGTAGCACGTATCATGTCCTATGGTGTTATCATCAGAAAGAAAGAAAGAAAGAAAGAAAGAAAGAAAGAAAAAAGAAAGAAAGAAAGAAGTGGTCTGAATGTGTAGCACGTATCATGTCCTATGGTGTTATCATCAGAGAAAGAAAGAAAGAAAGAAAGAAAGAAAGAAAGAAAGAAAAAAGTGGAAAGAAAAGAAAGAAAGAAGAAAGAAAGGAAAGAATGTGTCCGAATGTGTAGCATCATGTCCTATGGTGTTATCATCAGAAAGAAAGAAAGAAAGAAAGAAAGAAAGAAAGAAAAAAGAAAAGAAAGAAAGAAAGAAGTGGTCTGAATGTGTAGCACGTATCATGTCCTATGGTGTTATCATCAGAGAAAGAAAGAAAGAAAGAAAGAAAGAAAGAAAGAAAGAAAGAAAGAAGTGGTCTGAATGTGTAGCACGTATCATGTCCTATGGTGTTATCATCAGAGAAAGAAAGAAAGAAAGAAAGAAAAAGAAAGAAAGAAAGAAAGAAAGTGGTCTGAATGGTCTGAATGTGTAGCACGTATCATGTCCTATGGTGTTATTATCAGAGAAAGAAAGAAAGAAAGAAAGAAAAAAGAAAGAAAAGAAAGAAAGAAAAGTGGTCTGAATGTGTAGCACGTATCATGTCCTATGGTGTTATCATCAGAGAAAGAAGAAAGAAAGAAAGAAAGAAAGAAAAGAAAGAAAGAAAGAAGTGGTCTGAATGTGTAGCACGTATCATGTCCTATGGTGTTATCATCAGAGAAAAGAAAGAAAGAAAGAAAGAAAGAAAGAAAGAAAGAAAGAAAAGAAAGAAGTGGTCTGAATGTGTAGAAAGAAAGATCATGTCCTATGGTGTTAGCATATCATGTCCTAAAAAGAAAGAAAGAAAGAAAGAAAGAAAGAAAGAAAAGAAAGAAAAAAAAAAAAAAAGAAAAAAGAAGTGGTCTGAATGTGTAGCACGTATCATGTCCTATGGTATTATCATCAGAGAAAGAAAAGAAAGAAAGAAAGAAAGAAAGAAAGAAAGAAAAGAAAGAAAGAAAGGTCTGTGTAGAAAGAAGTGTATCATGTCCTATGGTGTTATCATCAGAGAAAGAAAGAAAGAAAGAAAGAAAGAAAGAAAGAAAGAAGTGGTCTGAATGTGTAGCACGTATCATGTCCTATGGTGTTATCATCAGAGAAAGAAAGAAAGAAAGAAAGAAAGAAAGAAAGAAAGAAAGAAGTGGTCTGAATGTGTAGCACGTATCATGTCCTATGGTGTTATCATCAGAGAAAGAAAGAAAGAAAGAAAGAAAGAAAGAAAGAAAGAAAGAAAGAAAAAAGAAGTGGTCTGAATGTGTAGCATGGATCATGTCCTATGGTGTTATCAGAGAAAAAAAAAGAAAGAAAGAAAGAAAGAAAGAAAGAAAGAAAGAAAGAAGTGGTCTGAATGTGTAGCACGTATCATGTCCTATGGTGTTATCATCAGAGAAAGAAAGAAAGAAAGAAAGAAAGAAAGAAAGAAAGAAAGAAAGAAGTGGTCTGAAAGAAAGCACGTATCATGTCCTATGGTGTTATCATCAGAAAAAAAAAAGAAAGAAAGAAAGAAAGAAAGAAAGAAAGAAAGAGAAAGAAAGAAAGAAAGAAAGAAAGAAAAGAAAGTGGTCTGAATGTGTAGCACGTATCATGTCCTATGGTGTTATCATCAGAGAAAGAAAGAAAGAAAGAAAGAAAGAAAGAAAGAAAGAA
>CAHIKZ030000424.1:547500-595000 GCA_903632075.3 Acanthosepion pharaonis | reverse complement strand
TGTGTAGCAAATGAAATCATCAGAGAAAGAAAGAAAGAAAGAAAGAAAGAAAGAAGTGGTCTGAATGTGTAGAAATGTATCATGTCCTATGGTGTTATTATCAGAGAAAGAAAGAAAGAAAGAAAGAAAGAAAGAAAAGAAAGAAAGAAAAGGGCTGGTGTGTAGTAGCAAATGAAAGAAAAGAAAGAAAGAAAGAAAGAAAGAAGTGGTCTGAATGTGAAAGTATCATGTCCTATGGTGTTAGAGAAAGAAAGAAAGAAAAGAAAGAAAGAAAGAAAGAAAGAAAGAAGTGGTCTGAATGTGTAGCATGTATCATGTCCTATGGTGTTATACCAGAGAAAGAAAGAAAGAAAAAGAAAGAAAGAAAAGAAAAAAAAAAGAAAAGAAAGAAAGAAGTGGTCTGAATGTGTAGTACGGATCATGTCTCTATGGTGTTATCACAAAGAAAGAAAGAAAGAAATAAAGAAAGAAAGAAAGAAAGAAAAGAAGTGGTCTGAATGTGTAGCACGTATCATGTCCTATGGTGTTATCATGGAAAGAGAAAGAAAGAAAAGAAAGAAAGAAAGAAAGAAAGAAAGAAAAAAGTGGTCTGAAATGTAGTAGCATGTATCATGTCCTATGGTGTTAATACCAGAGAAAGAAAGAAAGAAAGAAAGAAAGAAAAAAAGAAAGAAAGAAAGAAAGTGGTCTGAATGTGTAGCACGTATCATGTCCTATGGTGTTATCATCAGAGAAAGAAAGAAAAGAAAGAAAAGAAAAGAAAAAGAAAGAAAGGTCTGAATGTGTAGCACGTATTATGTCCTATGGTGTTATTTATCAAAGAAAGAAAAAAGAAAGAAAGAAAAAGAAAGAAAGAAAGAAAGAAGTGGTCTGAATGTGTAGCACGTATCATGTCCTATGTGTTATTACCAGAGAGAAAGAAAGAAAGAAAGAAAGAAAGAAAGAAAAAGAAAGAAAGAAAAGAAGTGGTCTGAATGTGTAGTACGTATCATGTCCTATGGTGTTATCATCAAGAAAGAAAGAAAGAAAAGAAAGAAAGAAAAGAAAGAAAGAAAAAAGAAGTGGTCTGAATGTAGTACGTATCATGTCCTATGGTGTTACTATCAGAGAAAGAAAAGAAAAGAAAGAAAGAAAGAAAAAAGAAAGAAAAAAGTGGTCTGAATGTGTAGCACGGATCATGTCCTATGGTGTTATCATTTTCAGAAAGAAAGAAAGAAAGAAAGAAAGAAATGGTGTTACTACCAGAAAAGAAAGAAAGAAAGAAAGAAAGAAAAAAGAAAGAAGTGGTCTGAATGTGTAGCACGATCATGTCCTATGGTGTTATTACTAGAGAAAGAAAAGAAAGAAAGAAAGAAAGAAAGAAAGAAAGAAGTGGTCTAGTGAAGTGGTGTCCTAATGGTGTTATCATGTCCTAAAGAAAGAAAGAAAGAAAGAAAGAAAGAAAGAAAGAAAGAAAGAAAGACGTAAAAGAAAAAAGAAAGAAAGAAAGAAAGAAAGAAGTGGTCTGAATGTGTAGCATGTATCATGTCCTATGGTGTTATCATCAGAAAAAGAAAGAAAGAAAGAAAAGAAAGAAAAGAAAGAAAGAAGTGGTCTGAATGTGTAGTACGTATCATGTCTCTATGGTGTTAAAGAAAGATCAAAGAAAGAAAGAAAGAAAGAAAGAAAGAAAGAAAAGAAAGAAAGAAAGAAGGGTCTGAATGTGTAGCATGTGATCATGTCCCATGGTGTTATCATAACAAAGAAAGAAAGAAAGAAAGAAAGAAAAAAGAAAAGAAAGAAAGAAAGAAGTGGTCTGAATGCAGTACGTATTATGTCCTATGGTGTTATCATCAAAGAAAGAAAGAAAGAAAGAAAAGAAAGAAAGAAAGAAAGAAAGAAAGAAGTGGTCAGTGTGTAGCACGTATCATGTCCTATGGTGTTATCAGAGAGAAAAAAGAAAGAAAAGAAAAAGAAAGAAAGAAAAAAGAAAAAAGAAAGAAAGTCTCTAAACCAGAAAAAGAAAAGAAAGAAAAGAAAGATGTGGTCTGAATGTGTAGCACGTATCATGTCCTATGGTGTTATCATCAGAGAAAGAAAGAAAGAAAGAAAGAAAAAAGAAAAAAGAAAGAAGTGGTCTGAATGTGTAGCACGTGTATCATGTCCTATGGGTGTTATTATCAGAGAAAGAAAGAAAGAAAGAAAAAAGAAAGAAAGAAGTGGTCTGAATGTAGAAGCACGTAAGAAGTCTTATGGTGTTACTAGAGAAAAAAGAAAGTCCAGAAAGAAAGAAAGGTCTGAAAGAAAAAAAAGAAAATGGTGTTATTAAGAGAAAGAAAAAAAGAAAGAAAGAAAAGAATGTGTAGCACGTATCATGTCTTATGGTAAGCATTGGTGAGAAAGAAAGAAAGAAAGAAAGAAAGAAAGAAAAGAAAAGAAAGAAAAGTGGTCTGAAAAGAATGTGAATGCAGTACGTATCATGTCCTATGGTGTTATCATCAGAGAAAGAAAGAAAAAGAAAGAAAGAAAGAAAGAAAAGAAAGAAAGAAAAAGTGGTCTGAATGTGTAGTACGTATCATGTCCTATGGTGTTATCATCAGAGAAAGAAAAAGAAAGAAAGAAAAAAAAAAAGAAAAGAAAGAAGGGTCTGAATGTGTAATGTATTATGTCTTAATTAGAGAAAGAAAAGAAAGAAAGAAAGAAAGAAAGAAAGAAAGAAAGAAAGAAAGGTCTGAATGTGTAGTACGGATCATGTCCTATGGTGTTATCATCAGAGAAAGAAAAAAGAAAGAAAGAAAGAAAGAAAGAAAGAAAGAAAAGAAAGTGGTCTGAATGTGTAGTAAGTATCATGTCCTATGAAAGAACTGAGAAAGAAAGAAAGAAAAGAAAGAAAGAAAAAAAGTTCTATGGTGTGTCTTAGTGTTATATCAGAGAAAGAAAGAAAAAAAGAAAGAAAGAAAGAAAAGAAAGAAAGAAAAGAAAGAAAGGAAAAGAAGTGGTCTGGAATGTGTAGCATGTATCATGTCTTGCGTGTTGTTATCAAAGAAAGAAAGAAAGAAAGAAAGAAAAGAAAGAAAGAAAGAAAGAAGTGGTCTGAATGAAATCATGTCCTAATCATCAGAGAAAAAGAAAGAAAGAAAAGAAAGAAGTGGTCTGAATGAAATGTGGTTACTGAAAAGAAAGTGTAGCAAAGAAGTGGTCTGAATGTCAGCTATGTCCTGTTGTTACTATCAGAGAAAGAAAAAAGAAAAGAAAGAAAGAAAGAAAGAAAGAAAGAAAGAAAGAAAGAAGTGGTCTGAATGTGTAGCACGTATCATGTCCTATGGTGTTATCACTAGAAAGCAGAAAGAAAGAAAGAAAGAAAGAAAAAAGAAAAGAAAGAAAGAAAGAAAAGAAAGGTGGTCTGAATGTGTAGCACGTATCATGTCCTATGGTGTTATCATCAGAGAAAGAAAGAAAGAAAGAAAGAAAGAAAGCAGCAGAAAATGAAAGAAGAAAAGTGGTCTGAATGTGTAGCATGCATCATGTCTCATGGTGTTATATCAGAGAAAGAAAGAAAGAAAGAAAAAGTGGTCTGAATGGTATGCAGAAAGCAGGCACTGAAGAAAGAAAAGAAAGAAAGAAAAGCAAAGAAAGAAAAGAAAATAAGAAAGAAAAAGAAGGGTAAGTGTAGAAAGCAGGCACTGAATAAAGAAAAAAGAAAGAAAGAAAAGAAAGAAAGAAAGAAAAAAAAGTGTTAAAGGGTAGAAAGCAGGCACTGGACAAAGAAAGAAAGGAAAGAAAGAAAGCAGAAAGAAAGAAAGAAAAAGTACTGAAAGAAAGAAAAGGCACTAAAGAAAGAAAGAAAGAAAGAAAGAAAGAAAGAAAGAAAGAAAGAAAGAAAAAGTGTTAAAGGGTATGTAGAAAGCAGGCACTGAAGAAAGAAAGAAAGAAAGAAAGAAAGAAAGAAAGAAAGAAAAAGTGTTAAAGGGTATGTAGAAAGCAGGCACTGAAGAAAGAAAGAAAGAAAGAAAGAAAGAAAGAGTGTTAAAGGGTATGTAGAAAGCAGGCACTGAAGAAAGAAAGAAAGAAAGAAAGAAAGAAAAGAAAGAAAAGTGTTAAAGGGTATGTAGAAAGCAGGCACTGAAGAAAGAAAGAAAGAAAGAAAGAAAGAAAGAAAAAGATAAAGTGTTAAAGGTTAAAAAGGCACTGAAGAAAGAAAGAAAGAAAGAAAGAAAGAAAGAAAAAGTGTTAAAGGGTATGTAGAAAGCAGGCACTGAAGAAAGAAAGAAAGAAAGAAAGAAAGAAAGAAAGAAAAAGTGTTAAAGGTTATGTAGAAAGCAGGCACTGAAGAAAGAAAGAAAGAAAGAAAGAATGAAAGAAAAAGAAAGAAAGAAAGAAAGAAAAAGTGTTAAAGGGTATGTAGAAAGCAGGCCCTGAAGAAAGAAAGAAAGAAAGAAAGAAAGAAAGAAAGAGTGTTAAAGGGTATGTAGAAAGAAGGCGATCAGAAGAAAGAAAGAAAGAAAGAATGAAAGAAAGAAAGAAAGAAAGAAAATGTGTTAAATGGTATGTAGAAAGCAGGCACTGAAGAAAGAAAGAAAGAAAGAAAGAAAGAAAGAGTGTTAAAGGGTATGTAGAAAGAAGGCGATCAGAAGAAAGAAAGAAAGAAAGAAAGAAAGAAAGAAAGAAAGAAAGAAAAAAGAAAGAAAGAAAAAGTGTTCAAGGGTATGTAGAAAGCAGGCACTGAAGAAAGAAAGAAAGAAAGAAAAAGTAAGAAAGAAATAAAGAAAGAAAGAAAGAAAAAGTTTTAAAGGGTATGTAGAAAGCAGGCACTGAAGAAAGAAAGAAAGAAAGAAAGAAAGAAAGAAAGAAAGAAAGAAAGAAAAAGTGTTAAAGGGTATGTAGAAAGAAGGCACTGAAGAAAGAAAGAAAGAAAGAAAGAAAGTAAGTAAGAAATAAATAAATAAAGAAAGAAAGAAAAAGTTTTCAAGGGTATGTAGAAAGCAGGCACTGAAGGAAGAAAGAAAGAAAGTAAGAAAGAAATAAAGAAAGAAAGAAAGAAAAAGTGTTAAAGGGTATGTAGAAAGCTGGCTCTGAAGAAAGAAAGAAAGAAAGAAAGAAAGAAAGAAAGAAAAAGTGTTAAAGGGTATGTAGAAAGCAGGCACTGAAGAAAGAAAGAAAGAAAGAAAGAAAGAAAGAAAGAAAGAGAGAAAGATAAGAGGAGGGATTAAAGAATAGAACTAAAAAGTAAGAAAAAAGAATAGAGAATAAAAGGAAAGAAAGAAAACAGGATAAAGAAAGAGATCAAGATATCAAGAAAGATATCAGAATATAGAATAGAAAAAAGAAAGAAGGCGATCAGAAGAAAGAAAGAAAGAAAGAAAGAAACAAGGAAAACAGAAGAGAATACAGAATAAAATAAATAAATCAGAACACAAAATAAAAAGAATGAAAGAAAAAAGAATTAGATACGTAATTGAAAGAAAGAAAACAGAATATAGAATAAAATGAAAGAAAGAAAAAGAAAAGAATGAAAAGAACAAAAGAAAGAAAAGATAAATCAGAATATTAAAAAGAAAGAGAAAAAATCTTCGTCATAGAAAGAAAGATAGAATACAGAATGAAAAGAATGAAGGGAATACCGAAAACAAAAAAGAAAACAGAATACAGAATAGAAAGAGAGAAAAGAGAATGCATAATAAAAAGAAGGAAAGAAAAAAGAAAGAGACAGATCAGACTACTGAATAGAAAGAAAGAAAGAAGAGTATACAGAATAAAGATTATGAAAAAGAGAATACAGAATAAAAAAAAGAACAGAGAATAGAGAATAAAGAAAAAGAGAAAGAAAAAATGCAAAATAGAAAGAAAGAAAGAACGGAAAAGTGGAATCAACGAAAAAAAATGAAGAAAACGAGTAAATCTTATTCAATTTTCTTCGTGTATAATATTGTTAGAATTTTAGATAAATTTTCAAATAAAGCTTCGAGAATATTTGATTATTTCTCGTTGCTATGCGCGTAGAGTGGTGGTCATCGGGGTGGCAAGTTAGCTCAAGGAGCCGAATAAAAATGCCCCCAAAATCTGATGCTGCGGTCAATTTCGCACAAATGCACTTGCGAAAGGCATAAATCCAATACTCCCCTCTTTCCATGCCAACAGAGGTGGGTTATATAGGAGGGTAGACCGAACTCTTTAGCCTTTGATGGCAACCAGTCTAAGAGGACAATTCTGAATTTCGAAACCGTGGAGGAGGCAACAGTCGGCTCTGTTATCTTTTCAAAAGACGCATGGCGATACATAGAAAAGAAGTCTGTGGAGAACCATGCTCATCGATGTCTAGATGGGTCATAATATTTATATTTTTTTTAATTAAATTTTTAATTAAAAAATAAAATTTAATTGAAAATTTTCATATTTTTTTTTTATTTATTTAAAAAAAGAAAAGGCTACAGACAACCGTTTATAGAGCAACTTTATATTTTCTCGTTTTTAAGATTAAAATATAAATTCCGGTGACAAACTATAAAAAAATCTTATTGATTTCAAAGATGATTTCAAAGACTGCCCTTCCTAACATCATATGAATGCACGTTTTTGTTTTGTTTTGTTTTTTGTTGTTTTTTTTTGTTTGTTTCATTTCACCCCAAACTAAGAAATAAAGCCACTAAAATGCAAGCGGCTACTAAGTGTAAGAGAATATGAGAAAAAAAAACACTATTAAGAAGAGAAAGAACAATAAAAACAAGAATTAAGACAGAAAGTAATAATTGGTATTGCATTTAATTTTTTGAAGATCAAAGCTGACAAAGAGCAAGAAGTCGAAAGTGAGTTCCACATGCGAGAAGTGCGATAGAACAAACTGTTAACAAAGAACTTAAGGTTAAAATTAGCAATTTAAAGTGTAAAATGATGAGACCTTGCCGCCTATCTAGTACCCCGCTTAAATTCTTAAATCGGGGTAACGTAGAGCAAAGTTGATTACCGTGAAAGTAGAGTAAAACACTCTCTGAAGTGGTTTGTAACACATTATTTAACATCTCTCGGTTGCGTCTCTGTCTTTGGGCAGAGTGCACTTAGGGGCGACTCGGTCAAAGGGCAGAGTCGCAACTGATGAAAATTATACTGGGAGGTGCCAAGGCCTGGGGAATAGCTGCCCGGTGCCGCGCCCTCTCATTGCATCAGAGAGAGGGATTACTTCTCACAACGAGGCCAGCGACGGTTTCGGGGGCAACGGGCAATTTTTATTCCTGTCCCGGGTGTACGCGCTCGGGTCACCACCTTAAAAAAAAAGACCTGGTGTCAGAACTCGTCTTAGTGGGAAGTAAATACCTACCATGAAAGTATTTATAGAAAAGGCACGGGAAAGCTACGTTACGGCGGTGGGGAAAGTGACTGAAGCCGAGATGCCAGGTCAGGACCAATAACATTTCAGATTCTTTGTATTTTGTCAAGGATCTCAGAATATATAGCAGGGGCACTAGACCCGATAGCGGCAGCAAGGGCGAATGATAGGCTTATAAATATTCCAACGTATCTATCTTATATTTCACCTCCCAATTGAAAACTGCGCCACTGAGGTTTCTTCTTTTCAAAGCCGGTTTGGAAGCTTTTATCCCTTCTCTGAAATACCAGGTGAAACCGCAATCCTCTCCATGGTTTACGCCAGCATTCTCGGCCACAGGAACCACTATTTCCAGCTCTCGTCAAAACAGGTGCCTATTTGCTACTGCTCGTAACAAATGTAAACGAGTACTCGAAAAAGCTAAGTCCCTGCATGCTGAGAGAATGAGGCACCGCATACCCTATAAAAACTTTGGCTCTCGTGACTACCGGCGTCTCTGTAATAGAGCATGAAATAAGTGTAAGGTCTCTAGTCCCCGCACTCTTCGATCGATTTGAGGTGTTGCCATCATCTGCTGTTAAAGCTGAATGCTTTGCCTGTAAATTATCCTCAAACTCTATTCTTGACTCATCTGGAATATCCCTGCCTAACTTCTCACTTAGAACTGATTCTCTGTTGAGTGATATATATATATATATATATATATATATATATATATATAACCCCTTCTATGTTTTCGGCTATCATCTCTAATGTTGTAGAGTAGTTTCACAGTGGAGGCTTGTATTTCACTAAGTCGGTCCTAAAACAGGTTCGACGTACAAAACGTTAGGAACTTGATATAATAGGTAATGACGCAGAGAAATCTAGTTGTGGTCGCTGATACTTTTAGTATCCGACTAACGGTCGTCCGACATCGACTGACTGACCAACTCACTGAGCGACTTCAGCGACTGACTTGTTACTCTTACTGCTCATACTTATTATAGGTGGGAGAGTCTATTAACAATAGAATAGGTGTGTTCCACTATAACATCTAACCTTTATTCCTACAAAGCATGTGGACCCGATAGTATCCCTGTAATAGTTAATAAGAAGTATACTCCCGAGCTGGCTCCTGTTCTCTCTAAACTGTATAATAAATGCCTCGCTGCCTCCTGCTTTCCTGTTTGGTGGAAGTCATCGTCTGTTGTTCCAGTTTTTAAGAACTCTGGCGAACTATCTGACCCATCCAACTATCGGTCTATTAGCCTTCTGCCTCTTTTTGAGCAACTCCTAGAGGTCCTAATCAATGGTGAATTGGTTCATCATCTTTCTCAGAAATTCAATACGGTTTTTGCTTCTCCAAATCAACTGAAAGAGTCTCTCATACTCTAGATAAAAACGATGAAGCCCGGGATGTAGCATTAAACATCTTGAAGGCCTTTAACAGGGTTTATCATTCAGGTCCACAAGCTGAAAAGATACGGTATCTCCGACCACGTTTTTGAGCTGATCCAGTCGTTCCTATCAAATCGTAAAATCAAAGTTGTCCTGAACGGCCAATCGTCTACATCCTTTCGTACTAACGCAGGTGTTCCCTAGGGATCCATCCTTGGTCCTACGATGTTTTTAATCTTCATTAACGACCTTTCCGATGACAAACTCTCAACTTGGTATCTATGCTGACGACACTGCCATTTACTCCTGCCTAGATAGTAAGGCTGATCAGTTGGACAAGGTCAAATTGGCAGTTGATGTACAAAACAACCTCAGAGATCATCATTAACTGGAGCAAAAGATGGCTTGTCAAATTTAACGCCTCCGAAACTAAACGTTTCTCTGTTAATCATCTGAAAGACCTCTTTCTGCCTTCCATCAGCATGGCTGATGCTATCCTCCAAGAAAGTGACTTATTGCGCTTTCTCGGGTTAACGGTCTCAGCTGACATGACGTGAAAAGACTTCCTTGAATCTATCGCTAGATCAGATACTAAGAAGGTAGGTTTACTGTGTTGGGCGAGTTTTTTCTCTGGAATCTATCTTGCATAACTATAAGTCTACTATTCGTCCATACTTAGAATATTGCTACCATATAGGGTTCGATGCCCTTGATATTTTCGTGGAGCTCCTTGATGACATCAAAACAAAAATCTGCAATATTATTGGTCCTGATCTGTTTTTCCTTCTATTTTTCCCTCTCTTTTTCTATTACCTTCGCGCTTCTTTTCGTTCATCATCTTTTTCCTATCCTTTGTTTCAACCTCTGTTTTTTATTTCTTTTCTTTCGACTCTACTTTTGACCTCTTGTCCGCCATCTTTCATTTCTTTCTCTTCTGCCATTTCCGTTCTGTCATTTTTCATTTACTCTTTTTCTTCCTCCATCTTTTCTTTTCCTCAATCATTTTGCTCCTGTTATCATTCTCTTCACTCGTTCATTTATCTCTCGTCGTAAGGTTGCATATTTGTGCCTTTCTTCTGAATACCTTTACGGTAATTGTTCAGATGGGCTTTTCGCTGTGGTACCTAGACTGTATGAATTTAAGCGCAACACTAGACTGGCGGCGAGATCTCATAAATTTATAGTTGAGCAGGCTAGACGTAGTCGTAATTTCTATGCTAACAGTTTCCTATCTCGCACTTCTCGCTTGTGGAACTCACTCCCGACTCTATGATCTCCAACCAACTTTAATCTATAAAAATTTAACCGCAAAGTCAATCGCTGTCTATTGTCCTCCTGATTGCTCTTTTCTCTTTCTCCTCATGACTAATATTTCTGTTCGTAATTCCTCCACACCATGTAACCCCTTATGTGCTAGGGGTTGTACTGCCTTGCCTGCGGTGATATCGATTGATAGGTTCTTTATAAAATGCCAGCTCTGTTATAGTTTTCCAGATATCAGCGAAATTTCCAGTGTGCTGCTTACTAGATTAGATTATTTCGCTGGATATGACTTCTGTATAGCAGTCGATGTTCAATAAAAGTCTACTGATGACTCATGATTCTATGTGTAAGACTGGAATATTGTTTTCTATCTCAGGACATTTGTAAACGGCCTATGTAACCCGCTGAAAACAGTCATCAGGTTTATTTACTAAGCTGTTTATGGCTAACTTGGATAGTTCAAACTGAAGCCTTTTCAGCAACAAGCTTGTCCAACACACACCACTTACCCAAGCACTGTTACCTCCCTTCGCGGCATTACCATCCCAAGCAAACTTAATACAGAAAAAAAGTCCTATTTCCCCTACCCTCTCTATCTTATTTTCTCACTTTCTCTGCCATTTTAAGAGGACATGCAATTAATTGCTTTTTCACCCTTTTTCAGCGAATTCATACCCCATCCTCGTACCAAAGGGCGCCAATTGCTTCATAAAGATAAAAATTGGAAAACTAAGATAAATAAATAAATAAATAAATCTCCAAAAGCTTTGGACGCTAACGAGCCCATTTCTAGAAAAGAAAAATAGCTAAATAAAGCGGAAAATAAATACAGAGTGTGAATTGCAGACGATAAATGTACGAGAAAAGAATTGGCGGTTTGAGAAAGGAAGAAAACCAGGAGAGAAAGTAATAGGAAAGATTAAGAAATGAATGAGAGACTGTAAGTAAAACAAAAAAGAAAAAAGAATAGGATAAAATGAATGAAAACGAGAGATAAATGAACGAGTGAAGAGAATGATAACAGGAGCAAAATGATCGAGGAAAAGGAAACGCAACATGGAGGAAGAAAAAGAGAAAATGAAAAATAACGGAACGGAAATGGCAGAAGAGAAAGCGATAAAAGATGGTGAGAAAAGAGATGAAATCTATTGCTCAAAGAAAATAAAAAAGGAATAAAAAATAAAAATAGAAAAGAAAGAGATAATGAGAAAAAATAAAAGGAAGGGTGGAGGCGAAAGAACATTGGAGAAAAGATGGCGGACAAGAAGTCAATAGTAGAGTCGAAAGAAAAGAAATAAAAACAGAGGTTGAAACAAAGGATACGAAAAAGATGATGAACGAAAAGAAGCGAGAATAAAATAGAAAAATAGAGGAAAAAAATGGAAGAAAAAACACAAGAAAGAAGAGGTAAAAACAATTATAATGACCCAGAAAAGAAAGAGAGAAAATAAAACGAATGGGATATCGAAAACTGGAGATGCATAAGCACCACATTATTAAGTGATGTCAAGCAAGTTTTTTTGGCAGATTTTTACAATTTAAATGAGTTCAGTTTTTTTTTTGCTCAATATTTTTTAACCGGTATAAGATTAAGCGTTAGAGATAGATATCCAAAACAATACAACAAATGCAAGAGTTAAAACGCTGATTTTCTAGGAATACACGTGTAGAATTATTTTGCTGACTTCTACCTTAAGGAGGCGCGGTGGTGCAATGGATTGCGCCTCGGATTGAGGAATCGGAGAGACGAGTTCGAATTCCAGCCGAGTTCATGACATTCCCTTACGTGGTAATACCCTTGTTATGAAAGACATAAATCCAGCTCTTCTCCCACCAGCTATGGGTAAACATTCAGATAGAATGGGTTCTATAGCAACCGGTCTAGAAGAAGGAAAACTCTGATTTCAAAACTGTATGGAACCCTGGCGAAGCACATAATATGCAGCAAAGAAAAGGATCGTTCCCATTGACTCGATGACCCCGACTAAAGTAGATTTCCAATGCTACACCAAGTATGACATTCATGGCTTCTTGTAGTAGGACAAACTGGGTTCTATAGCCTTGGGTAGTAATCGGTCTAGGAGAAGGAAAACTCTGAATTCAAAACTGTATGGAGCCCTGGCGAAGCAAATAATATGCAGCTAAGGAAAGGATCGTTCGCATTGACCGATGATCCCGATTAAGGTCGATTTCCAATGCTACACCAAGTATGATATTCATGGCTTCTTGTAGTAGGACAAACAGGGTTCTATAGCCTTGGGTAGTAATCGGTCTAGGAGAAGGAAAAACTCTGAATTTAAAACTGTATGGAGCCTGGCGAAGCAAATAATATGCAGCTAATAAAAAAGGGATCGTTCGCATTGACCGATGATCCTGATTAAGGTCGATTTCAATGCTACACCAAGTATGATATTCATGGCTTCTTGTAGTAGGACAAACAGGGTTCTATAGCCTTGGTTAGTAATCGGTCTAGGAGAAGGAAAACTCTGAATTCAAAACTGTATGGAGCCCTGGCGAAGCACAAAATATGCAGCTAAGGACAGGATCGCATTGACTCAATGATGTTAACTATAGTCGACTACTTTAACTTCTACTGTTCTACCGAAGCTAGTAAACACTGAAATTTATGCAAAAAAGAAATAAATAAATGAGGAAAGAATAAACGAATGAAGAAAGAAAGCAATCTTATGCAAGAGAAGAGAGAAATACTTTTTTTTTTTTAAATCCTGTTAAGAAAGAAAGGAATCCAAGGAAGGAATGGGGGGAAAAAACGCATTTAAAGAAAGAAAAGAAAAAAGAGAACTTCAGTAAAGAAGAGACAAAAAAGAAAAAGCAAAGCAACAGGTAAAAAAAAAAAGAAAAAGAAAGAGGACTTAAGAAAGGAAGGAGAGAAAAATGAAAAACAAAAAAGCAGTCAACAAAAGAAGAAAAGAAAGAAGAGAAACATAAGGAAGAGATGCTAGAAAAATAAAAACGGAGTTAAGGTAAGAATGAGGAAGAAGCATTTGATGAAAAGAAGAAGGAAAAAAAGAGAACCTAAATAGGAAAGCGAGAAAAAGAAAAGAAAAAAAAGAAAATAATAGCATAAAAAAAAAGAAAAAAGAGAGAAAAATGAATAATTAAAAAACAGCTAAGAAAAGAAAGATAAAAACGTAGTTATAGAAAGAAAGAAAAAAAGAATGAGAAAAAAATGAAAAAGGCATTTAGTGAAAGAAAGGAAAAAAAAGAGAACATAATAAAGGAAGAGAGAAAGAGAAAATAAAATGACCAAAAGAAAGAAAGAGAATAAGAAAGGAAAGAGAGAAAAAGGAAAAACAAAAAAGCAGAAAAGAAAGAAGGGAAGAAAGAAGGCAGTTAAAGGAAGGAATGGTAGAAAAAAATAAAAACGCAATAAAACAACGAAAGAAAAATAAATGGGGGAAAATGAAAAAGCAGCTGCCGAAAGAAAGAAGAAAAAAAAACGAAAGTTAGGAAGAAAGAAAAAAAGAAAAATAAGCAGGCGAAGAAAGAAAGAAAGAAAGAAAGAAAGGAAGAAAGAGATAAAGAAGAAAAATAAGCAGGGAAAGAAAGAAAGAAAGAAAGAAAGAAAGAAAGAAAGAAAGAAAGAAAGAAAGAAAGAAAGAACAAAAAGTAGTCAATCGATGAAGACAAAGAAGAGAGCCGAAGGAAGGAATGGAAGAAAAAATAAAAACGCAATTAAAAGAATGAAAGAAAGGGTGAATGAAGGAAGAAAAATAAAAAAAAGCAGTTGACGAAAGAAAGCAGGAAGAAGGAGAACATAACTAAAGAAGACAGAAAAAAAAGAAAACAATAAGATAAAGAAAGATGAAAAAATGGCAAGACGGAAGACAAAAAAGCAAACAATGAAGTTAAAGGAAGGAAGGAAGGAAGGAAGGAAGGAAGGAAGGAAGGAAGGAAGGGTAAAACGCTTCGAAAATACTTACATCCATAGATCTTTTTAGGCATGCAATCAGATGACTCATTGGACGCTGGATAAACAGGCGGGCTGATATATGATAATCACACATTTATATATATATATATATATATATATATATATATATATATATATATATATGCTCAGCATCATATATTAGATATATATCATTTATATATTTTTCATTTATATAGTAATGCATATGAATATAATATATATATATATATATATATTACTCTATATTACATATTTATATATATATGTGTGTGGGTGTGTGTTTGTATTATAAATATATATATGGTATATATATTTTATATATATGTATATATTATATATATACAAATTTGATTTCATATAATTTCGTTTGTTTTGTAAATGAATAATATACAATTATATATATATATGTCCATTATTTTATATATATATATATATATATATATATATATATATATATATATATATATATATATATATATGAACATCATATATATACATATACATATATATATATATATATATATAACGTACATATATATCAAGTGAATTTTCATCTTTTTATTAGTTATATCGTATTTTATTTTTCATTTTTGATCTTAATATATATAAATATAATAAATACACATAACTTTTTTTTTATGTATATACACACACATATATATTAACACATTTTCTTTTATAAATTTCATTTATTTCGCAATTGAATAATATAAAATTATATACACATATATATTCGTTTTTGTCATATATATAAATGTATGTATTACGTTTATTTTTTATATAAAGTATACAAATATAATATACATATATATATATATATATATATATATATATATATATATACATTATTTTCTATTATATACATGTATCGTATGTATGTGTTTTATATCATTTCATTTATTTTATAGATGTATAATATTTAATAATATATTGATAATGAATTAACACACACACACACACATATATATATATATATATATATATATATATATATATATATATATATATATATACATATATATATATAATGTAACATCTGCATGTGTGGAGTGGTGTTGATTAATATTTCATGTTTGCGATTTGCAAAAAATAAACCTTATTTATGGGTCAATTCACGTTTATAAGATATATCGCCTGCCATTTTTAGCGTAAAGACAAAATGCCCCTATACGCGTGCGCGTGCGCGTGCGCGTGCACACACACACACATACACACACAGATACGTATACACGTAAATCGCCACACACGCATACATATACTCTTCTGTCCATTTCGACCCTACTTTCTAAGCTCCATAAAATAAGAGCGAGATATGTGTGTACTTGTATATGTAATGAAGGACACTGCAAAAATTGATTTTTTTTTTTAATCTAGCGACGGAATATTCAAAGAATTTGTAAAAGCGAACGAAAATGCTTTTTTTTTTTATATACAACCAAATAAAAATGGCCACAGGGACGATTCTTCCTTATCTCGAAAGTAATTGATAGCGAGTCAATCTTTTAGCAAAGGATTTATTAATATGTCGCACACACTCGCGTTCACGCACACACACAAACACACACACACACAAACATATATATATATATATATATATATATATATATATATATATATATATACCTTATTATAGGATATTACATTAGCACATGAGTAAAACCGCTATATTAAATGCACTCATGTTTCGATGCATATTATGAATGCATTTACGTAGCGGTTTTATGCATGTCCTAATGCAATATACTATAATAAATTATAGTATTCTACTATTGTATTGAATCATATTTTTAAATTAATGTTATGAATGTTTGAATTTATATTTGATTCGTTATCATTTCATTTGAATATATATATATATATATATATATATATATATATATATATATATTGTGTGTGTGTGTTTAGGCAGCATTTTTCCATTGATGCATGTTTCATTAAATAATATAATCAAAAATAGCCAAAGAAAAACTGAACAATTCTTAACAGCAAAACCGACAGGACATCTACAATAACCTAAAGGATATAACTACCCCGGACCAACTGGAGGAAATTATGCATAGACTCAAGGAAATTACCAATAAATCTGAAGCTCAACAATCATTATTGTTTTGTCCGTGTATTGTTTAATATATTGTACTGTAATTGCCATCTTTGATAATGGCTTATGTAAGCCGAAAGCTTAGATGGGATTAAAAAATATGTATCAATATGGTGATTTTCTTTCATCTTTCAGTGATAATGTTATTAAGCGTATCAGACAATATGAAAGGAATTTACTTAAAATAAATAGACAAACTTGTCTATAGTATTTAATGAAACATGCATCAATATATATATATATATGTGTGCATGTATATATGTATATATAACGTCATCCACAGACAGACTGTTTCGCTGTTTACAGCTCATCAGTGTGGCTAGACATCCGGTTGCCTCTAGCTAGGATCGAGACCCGACTGAATTGGTGTCAGTCGGAGCTTCTAACCACTAAGCCGTCGGCGCACGGTAGGAATGCAGGTGGATTTTTAGCATATTTATTTTTAGAAACATATATATATATATATTGTGGTACTTGGTGCACCAGGTCTCTGTATTCGTCCCTTCAAAAAGTGTGGATGGTCCTGCACGAAGCCTATATATATATATATATATATATATATATATATATTTTCTTCAAGCAATTGATTCTTTCCTATATAATGGAATTTCTTAAACTTGTCTCTATCACGAACTCACTGACGACAAAATAGAATTCTTGCATATCCATCCAAATTGCTACCTCCGGCCTCAAAAGTAAACCGAAATTTAAATACTCTAGCAATTAACCCAACAGCTAACAACAGGAAAATTAATTAAGGTGCACCCAATTCTGAGAGATCTTTTAAAACCGGGGGGTTTGAAAAACCGTTCCATATAAAAAACACAATAATACCCTCATAAACAAATTGAAATCAACTGCAAAAGAATTACGTAAAAAGTCTAATATCATTATTAGACGTGCTGATAAAACCAATACTTATTTCATAATCATCTGTAAAATTTATAAAATATTACAGGAAATGGAAGGCCACAAACCTTGTTATCACTAATCAAAATAACCTCATCAAATCTAAACTAACGATGACCAATATAGTGTATTCATTGCAATGTCCAGTACAAGAATGTTTCTTCTCATAAATCAAATCTGTATATTGGACACACGACCACCTATTCGAGTATACACCTTACGTGTCACTTATCTGACTATAGTGCCATAAATAACATTTTATTAATCAATAATCTACAAGAAATTCTGATAAAAAATACAAGAATTCTATATAAATCTCGACATTTAAGCAGCCTTAGATATCAAACAAGCAGTTAATTGCTGATACTCACTGACGAGTGGATGGAATGATTCTCAGAGGATCTGTCTAGGAAACTTTAGATTCTGGATGCTGAAGGTAACATCAATCAGCTAAGTGACAAATCTTTTACTTGTATTAATTTCTCTTTCTCTCTCTCCATATATATATATATATATATATATATTCTAACGGTCCGGGTTACAATTTTCGGTAGTAGATGCTCATTACTGATGAGTCCCAATATAGGACGAAACGGCCGTCCAGTGCTTTCTGCATTTTACTGACGTTTCTTCTAGACTCGATGAATTACTTAATTATAATTATCTCAAATCCTCCTTAATTTCTATCATTTGTATATCCTTGCTTGAACAGTCTTCTAATGCTCCGGATGGAGCGGCTTAGGTTCTTCCGGGAACAGTCCTATGGTTAAGGGAAACTCGGAGAAGTTCCACCACGGAATATGTGAACGAGCAGCGCTATATCGAGTCTAATTCGTTACCTCTTCGTTACCGATGCCCGTTGGTACAGCTGGTATGACGTTTGCCTCATATTGTAACTGTCCGCGTTTCAATTCTCGGTTGTGGATGCGTACTGCTGATGTTTCCCAGATATGATATACTTTCTGCATTCTGTTGAGGTTTCGTCTAGATTCGATGAATTATATATTTATACATAATTTTATTACTTCAAACGATATTATAGTAGATACTCCGTATTTGAAATAGGTGTCTTTTTCCATATGTTGAAACATATGTAATAGACAAGATATAACAAATGTTGACAAAACACAAAATAACAACGTTATTGAGTGAGGGAATATCCACATTGGAGATACATTAAAGGTTGAAAATAAGTTGAGAACGAGAAGCAAAGGAAAATGCTTTAACAACTTGTTCCGTTGAGGGGATAGCAAACTAAAGCTAGTTCTAGCGAAACAACCACATCCTCGGTATAGTATACTCCACAATTTGGGATCTGTTAAGGAAACTCTTCTCTGTAAAGCAAATATTTTAAAGCGTCAAACTGGGCCAAGATATAGCTGAAAATTTACTTTTCCAAAGTAATTTTCATATACCAATCTCGGTGACAGTCGATAGAGATGATGGATGGGCGAAAGGATGGATTTTATCCGATGCAGACGTGCCTGTGGCTAAAAGAAAGCAGCAAGGAGGCGGCTGTATGATGATATGGACTAGAATTGTTGATCATTATTGGATTCGATAGAGGCGTTAATCTGAACTAACACGATTTCATGGACACGACTTTTTTTGAATAGCACAAGTTCCAGCATCGCAGTTTCAAAGTAATGTCCGTATTTATGCACGACGACGCCCCTTTCTATGTATCTAAGGTTACCCGTGGATTATTTCAGCATAAAAGATTTACAGGTGAAAAGATGATGGAATGGCCACCATCAAGTCTTGATCTGAATCCGATCGAAAATCTATGGTCAATTGTGAAGATGAAATTATATGAAGGTGGTAAACAATATAACAGAAAAACAGACCTATGGAAAATAATTAAAACCCCATATTGGAAAATGAACCTGAGGAATTAAAATTTTTTTTTAAAAATCTGAAAAAAGCTAATTTGATGGCACTGAATTTGAAAATAACCTTACTTTTTCTTAGTTAGCTACTGTATTCGCTGTACAGAAATGCCTCACTTTTGGGAAAAAAAAACTTTTTTTTCATTTGTTTTCTGCATACATGATATTGACCGATGGCAATATTTCTCAAAATAAAATCGTAGAAACCTCTCAATTCGTATTTAAACCAACAAATATTGGTCTGCTTATTGAGAAATACTATTTTTGCAATAACAATCAGACCCTAAGTCTTTAAAAATAACATAATTGAATATACCAAGACCAACAAGTATATTTTCATCAAATCACTTAATAAACTAATAGTAGAAATAAAACGTTCGTGAACATAAGAACTGTGGTAAAATTTTCTCTTTCTTGATTGTCTGTTATGTTCAATATTATTTAAGTCCCTTTTGATATTCCAGCAGTGTCATGTACAATGGAATAGGTACATTTAATTGGGATGTCTTCAGAATGCTCTCAATGTACTTGTTTTCCTTCCTTAGTGAAGGAATAGAAGTGATGAGATAAATTTATGAATATCAAACAGATTTTAGTGTTTCATTTTCTTGATGTCATCTTAATCATCAGGTTTATTAAAGTGTATTACTGATAAAGTTTATCAGTTTATTTGAATTTTGGCGATAAATTCAGCACTTCTATTTAAAAATTTTGGCTCAAAAACAATTTTTACTTATAAAAATAGTTTATTTCAGGTCACCGATATAAATTGCTCGGCCTACCCAAAAATTGATGGGTTTTCACGACCATTATTAACTAAATTTTGCGATCAGTCAAGATTGTAAATTGATCTTTTTCCAAAAATGAGCAATTTCAGTACAGCAAAAATGATAGCTGACCATAAAAGATTAAGGTCATTTTCGGAATCAAATTAGCTAAGAAAAAAACGTTTTGTTTCTTGGCACCAACAATCGTGTTGACCAGGTGTTGATCACTTATTGACTTTTTATTATCTTGTTATTGAAGTAAAAAGTGATTTTCTGATTTTGCATAATAACTTCAGACGGCAGTTTTTATAATAAATCTAATAGCTTTAATAAAACATTGAAACTATTATAATATATAACTCAAGCTTTCTTTTAACGTCTAGATTAATCGTTTACAATTTGACAAAAACTGTTCAAGGCAAGTTCAACTTAATCAGGTTTATATGATTAATAACTTCAGACGGACTGTAGTTGTATTTTGTTCTTTGGAACGTGAAAATTTTGAAAAATATTGTTTAAAAAAAATTATATTGCTAAATAGAAAAAGAAGGTTTTCTCTATCCTTCTCGATGTTCAGAATCGATGAAGGAGAACAGAAAGACGAACAGACATTACAATTTCGGAGAGTTGCCAAAACAAATTCCTTAACGGCTCTTGCAATATCAAACAAACAAAATCAGAATTTTGTGCTTGTACAGACGCTTATCAGAAATAATCCACATAAGTATTTGAAAAAATATAAATGTGACATGTATGATTTGGATTTAAGAACAAAAATAAAAAAAAAGAGGACGGTGAAGAAAAAGCAGGAAGGAAAAAAAACATTAGAATCGGGTATAAATAACTGTACAATGGTAAAAAAAAGCTAAAAAAATGTTTAAAATATAAATATTAGCTGATTTTTAAGGAATGTCCACGCAGTTTCTAAATTAATTTAATGTTATTCAAACGCGAATATATCTTTTAACTAGATCGCCTAATATATAGTATGACCACACTAAAAAAAAAAGCAAGCTACAGAAAATGGCCACGCTATCGAAAATGTTGGTATAATAAATATATATTGTGGTCACACTAGAGAAATTCCACAATATATAATTAATATATCTACAGGTTCAGAGTGTTCTTGTTTCACTACGTACATCTAGGGCTATTTCATTTTGTTTTTATTTAGTACTGTTCAATTAACATGATTCAAGAAACCATTGCCAGTTGAGCCAATTATAACGTTTACGCCAACTACGAAAATGGCATTTATTTATCAATCAGACTGCGTTTGTTCTAAATCTTGTTTTGGATCAATCAAAATGCCATAAATAACAACATCTTCTCACAGGCACATTCAATTGGTTCAACGTAGGCGATACTAGATAGAGGCCGAGTGAAGATATTTATCAGCAATACGGCCATTTTTCGAGAATAGTTCAGATTAATATGGACATAGAAATAGATAGATAGATAGATAGATAGATAGATAGATAGATAGATAGATAGATAGATAGATAGATGGACACGAACAGACTGAGATAGATAGATAGATAGATAGATAGATAGATAGATAGATAGATAGATAGATAGATAGATACGGACAGACGCGGATAGATAGATAGATAGATAGATAGATAGATAGATAGATAGATATCCCTAATGCAGCCTCTCGCTCAGGCACATTTGTTTGTTCAACACCTACAGAGCCCACCTGTGGTTTATACTACAACTATGCTGAGCAGACCTTAGTTACAGTTTCTGGTAGAGAGCGTGTTATCTATCAGGTCATCCCATAAGTTCTGTCCGAATTTTAACTTTTTGTTAAAATGAACGAAATTTAAAGAGTATTTTATAATGTCTATATGGAGCTGAACATATATACATGTATATATATATACCTATATATACACATATATACACACATATATATACATATATATACAAAGACACACACATAAATACATATATAAATATATATATAGATATATGTACATAAAAATATATATATATATATACACACATATATGCACATGTATATACATATATATATAAAACACACATATATATACACTTATACATATGCACTCACATACATATATCCACACACACACATATATATATATATGCACACACACACATATATATATACATATATATATATATATATATATACACATACATATATATACATACATATATATATATATATATACATATATATATATATATATATATATATATATATATATACACATAAAATTACAACACTTAGCGTCCTTCATACTTTACCTTATACAGGCAGCTTTAAGAATATTTAAATCGTTCTTAAATTTAAAAATCTTGAAAATAATTAACGATATTTTAAAAAATTTAAACTGATCAAATTTTATTTCAGAGAACAATAAAATTAAATTTTGTTTGATTAAAACCCTGCTAACATGGAAGTACCCAAGAATCATTTGAGGCACATAATGCTTTATGAGTTCAAGAAAGGAACTCAGCAGCCGAAGGGATAGAAACATTCACTCAGTTTATGGAGGAATGTGTGAATGAAAGAACTTGCAGAAGATGGTTTGCAAAATTCAGAGGTGGAGATTTCACCCTTGAAGATGAAGATAGAACCGGACGTCCAGTTGAGTTTGATGAAAAGCTTCTTGAAGCAGTCCTTGATGAGAATCCTGCTTTATCAGTTGAGGAATTGGCAGTGGTTCTCAATTTAAACCATACAACCGTTCATTGTCATTTTCAACAACTTGGAAAAGTTCCTAAACTTGGAAAATGAGTGCCTCATGAATTGTCTGAAAACAACCTCAAATCCCGAGTTGACATCTGCTCTTCTCTCCATTCTCGCCAACTTGTTTCACCTTTTTTGGATAGACTTGTGACTGGCGACGAAAAATGGATCTTTTATCGAAATGTTAAGCGTTGCAGACAGTGGCTTGGTAAAGGGGAAGGACCCCAGCCACAGCCGAGAAGGGGACTTCATGGGCAAAAGGTTCTTCTTTCAATCTGGTGGGATCGCCAAGGAATAATCCACTTTGAATTCTTACCACCTAATGCAACAATTAATGCTCAAATATACTGTCAGCAATTAGAGCGTGTTGAACCAAGCTTTAAGGAAAAAAAGACCTGCTCTAGTGAATCGAAAAGAGGTGATGTTTCATCAGGACAATGCGCGACCCCACACAGCAAGAATCACGTCACAAAAGATCGAAGAACTTGGTTGGGAGAAAATTCCTCATCCACCATATTCTCCCGATCTTGCTCCTTCAGACTACCATTTGTTTCGTAGCTTACAGAATAATTTGGAAGAAACAGCTTTTGTAACACAGGAACAGGTTAAAACTGACTTTTGTGAGTTCTTCGAATCAAAGCCAAAAGAATTTTACAGTTATGGAATTAGTAAGCTTGTTAATAGATGGAAGGAAGTCATAGATAATCAGGGAAAATACATTGTTGATTGAATCTGTAATTAAATGTAACATTTGATCACTTGTTTTCTTTATTCAAAATTCGGACAGAACTTATGGGATGACAATCTGAACAGCATCAGCACACTTAAACTCTCGGTCACAATGACTTGTGACTCAGTGCTAGCACAGCTATCGACGGCCCCAAGGTTTCTGTCTACCCAATTTCACTTACAAGGATAGATAGATAGATAGATAGATAGATAGATAGATAGATAGATAGATATGTGGTATATAGAAACATTATAAAATGAAACAAGCACAACAATTTAGATATCTGAGAGCGTTTTATCAGAGGACGAAATCATCATCTTGCGGCCTCAGCCGAGATTGAACTCACCAACACTTTGATTGGTGTAGTTCATAATCTTGTCAAATAGCTGAATACTTAATGCTTCGCTAGGGCTATCAAGGGTGTTTTTATCGTGACACCATCACTAAATGGATTGCCAACCAAGGCTCAGAGAGACTCCATTCACCCTCCTCTAAGAGCAGGTTTGAATTCAGAGTTTTCCTTCTCCTAGACCAGTGGCCATCCAAGGCTATAGAACCCAGTCTATCCTGCTATTTACCCATAGCTGGAGGGAGAAGAAAGAGGATTCACACATTTCCCAAGGGTGTTAGCACGTAAGTGAATGTAATGGATTCGACTGGAATTCGAACTCGGCTCTCCGATTCCTCAATCCAAGCCGCTATCCTTTACTCCACCGTGAGGACGAAAAGTGCGACACTGAAATCCGAAGGCCCAGTGGCATAGCGAAAGACGCCTTCCAAAAGCTAAGCGAAGTATTAAGAAACAGGAAATATTTCGTTAGAAAGAGAGAAGGCAGTACTGAACTGTTACGTAATATCAGTCAGTCTTCCTATATGACAGTGAAAACTGGACAATCTTCTTAGACACGACAAAGAGAGTTGAAGCAAGCGAAATGTGATTCTACAGAAGGATGCTGAGTATACAATGGACTGAACATGTGAGCCACGAGAAAGTCTTAGAGAAAATGGGAACAATAAAGACATGCTTAACATCAGAAAGAGACAGTTGAAATTTCTATGGCGGATAATGAGGAAAGAGGACTTGGAAAATTTGTTACACACAGGACAGATAGAAGGCAAGTGGGACAGAGAAAAACGTCGCATAACCTGCCTAGTAAGCTTGTGTAAATGGGTGGGGTGGGGGTTGTTGCAGAACATGGTTTAAGAAAGATAGCGGAAAAACAAAATTTATTAAGCGCTACAAAGATCAGGAAGCTGTGGGCAGCCATGATCGCCAACAGCATGAAGGGACACGGTACATAGAAGAAAAATATATCTCCACATTATTACTAGTTTCGTTTCCACTACCCGGACTAAGGCCTTAAACCATCTTGCCCGTTTTAATCTACCATTCGTCAGTGCATTAAATATCGCTGCTATATCTGGTCTGGTTTTTCTACCGTATTTCCCAAGATTCTTCATAAAATTCAAAGAATTCGATCCTGACCTGGCATCTTCATTTTCTCACCGATTCGACATGACCCCGCCCCTCTGTCTTTTCTCTAAATATTTTCATGGAAACTGTGCGAAATTTACCTTAACCCCACACGGAGCCAGGTTATGATACGAGGTCGGTTTTTAACGAGGCGACCCGAGTGTTTCCACTCGGGCCGCTGGTCTAAGCTGGTCATAGGATGTCTAAGCTGGTCATAGCCGATCATACCCCCGCTACGCAACAGATGTTACACATCGGTGGGAGTGGAACGAAAGAAGGCCTCCGGTCCGGAACAGGTACTACAACCGCAGCATCTACTCCAACGGGAACTCCCCTCCTCGTTTTCCTCTGCAAATCCTCCCGGAAGAGTTTAGAAGGAAAGCGGTCTCTCTCATTTCTTTTGAGGGTTGGACGGGTCCTACTAACATAAATTATTTTTATTTTTATTTATTTTGTTATATTAGGTTGTCCGAAAAGTTCGTAAACACTTGCGAAAAATTGAATTTTTATGCAACACAATCCAGCACAATCGAGACAAGCAATGGGTTCAGAAAGGGCAGGAGACACCGTCGGTTCCAAAACAAGACCGATTCGGCAAGAAAGTCATGTTGTGCGTTTGGTGGAACTTTGAAGGAATCGTGCATTTTGAGTTGGTTCCGAATAGTCGTGCCATCAGTGCCGAACTTTACTGTCAGCAACTGGAGCAGGTCTACGAAAAGTTGAAGCAAAAGTACCCGGCTCTGATCAACCGAAAATGCGCTTTGATGCAGCAGGACAATTCCAAGCCACACACCGCCAGGAAGACCAAAGACAAGTTTGAAGAGCTAGACGGCGTTGAGGTTCTACCACATCCAGCCTACAGTCCTGACTCTGCTCCATCAGATTACGGCCTTTTACGCTCAATGCAACACTTTCTGAAGGGCCGCCGATTCGACTCGTTTGATGAAGTCGAGGAAGCGTGTCAAGAATTATTTGATTCGAAGCCGGATGAATGGTACTTTCACCAGATCCGAAAGCTTGCAGATCGATGACAGAAAGTCTTGGAAAATGATGGTCTTTATTTTGAGGAATAATTTTTGTTGTTTTTGTTATTACTTGGCGAGTAAAATTTCAATTTTTTGCAAGTGTTTACGAACTTTTGGGACAAGCTAATATTTTAATTTGTTTTGGGGTTCATCCCCTCCCAACTGATTGTTTACCATCAATAAATTATTATATATAATTTTATACTCAACAATTTTTTATGCCATGGGGTGTTTTTTGTAGGTTCCCCTGTGCGTGTGTGCGGTATTGTGGTGTATGTAAGATTGAATGATGATGGACGAGTTCTTGTGGTGAATGTACAAATTATAATGAATGATTGAGTCGTGAATCTGATTAGCTTAGGTATAAAATAGTGTCGACTAGCCTCAACCGGTTTCCCGTTTTAGGCCTTGTGCCACAATTGTTGTATGTTTTCATGCACAATAAATCACAACAAGGCGGGTATTTGAAATCTGTTCTTTGATTCGTCTATCCGATACCCGTTACGCTACCCGCATGTCATGAAGCTATTACTAATTTTACAAGTCTACAAATATACCGAACAAAATATTTTTATTTTCTGTATTTTGTTATATTTTAGTTTGGTTTTGGGTTCATCCCCTCCTCCCTCATTGTTTATAATTAATAAATTTTTATATATAATTTCATATTCAAGAATTGTTATGTCATGGGGTGTTTTTTGTAGTTTCCTTATGTGTGCGGTATTGTGGTATATGTAGGATTGAATGATGATGGACGACTTCTTGTGGTGGATGTACAAATTGTAATGAATGGTTGGGTCGTGAATCTGATTAGCTAGGTATAAGATAGTGTCGACCAGCCACATCCCATTCCCCCTTTTAGGCTTTGTGTCACAATTGTTGTATGTTAACGCAATTATTTTTTTAGTTATACCCAATACAAATATCGAAAATCTATGGATCTTGATCTATGCTGAAGCAGGCTTAGTGCAGCTATCCAACACAGTTCGGGTTAAATACAGAACAAACAATTCAAAATAACAAGGCTGTCCCAGGGTAGGGGGGTTGTTACAAACTAATCAGGTCAACAGGGGTGGGTGAAATCGATCTTCACTGTGAACCCATACTCTATGCTAAGCTTAGTAAATATTTTAGACTACTCAGTCTGTAGTAATGGTTAACGAGCTCGTCTGAATGTGCATTACCTCTTAGTAGTGATTTCGTTCCTCACTAGGACACCATATATTTAGCCTTGTACCAAACTAAACTGAGCTTTACACATAATTAAAACGCCTCAACACGTGATAGTCGTTAGCGAGATATTCAAGTTGACACTTCTGAGGGATGAGTTCAATCCCCAGTATGCCCCCGTAAAATGTAGCCTTGTTTCAAACTATGCTAAGCTGCGTAAATTCCTAGGGTAGTGGTAATCAAAGTTTTTATGCCCCCTTGTTATCAAATGTTAGAATGTCACCTCATTTTCCAAGGTTACCCGACTCAAAAGGCGCATTCCAAATAATATGCATATATTATTGAAAATCTCCATTCTTCTCCATATAAGTACATATGCGTACAGGGATTATTTTTAGAGAGCAGTTTTACAAATTTTATAGCAATAGAAAACATTTGATGGATTTTTAAACGTGAATACATGCACACTAATTTGTTTTAATTATTAAATAAAGTGAAGCATACTTCAACAAAAAGTTCAATAGAATGTCAGGGTAAACAAGATTCTGTAAATAAAAAACAAACAAAAAAAACAAGTAATAGCAACTCTCACCCCTGAAATTTCCCCCTGGTTGAGAAAGAGCCCCTGAATAGCAGAATTGGACCAGAAATATAAGAACAGTAGTATGAGTTTCATTAACGACACTGAAACAAGGAAATACAATATTTATACAGAATGATATCAGAAAAGAGCAATACAGCTGCAGTATATATAATATATATTATGTTTTATAGATTAGGCAATTGAGTTTGATAAGATACAACACAAAGA
The DNA here is from genome assembly GCA_903632075.3 of Acanthosepion pharaonis. Lineage (NCBI taxonomy): Eukaryota > Metazoa > Mollusca > Cephalopoda > Sepiida > Sepiidae > Acanthosepion > Acanthosepion pharaonis. The sequence continues at coordinate 567,528 of CAHIKZ030000424.1, read as the reverse complement.
ACAGTTTAAGGATTCTTGATAAAATCTAAAAGAGAATCAGCAATATTATTGGGCTTGACCTAGCATTTTCAGCTTCAGTCAATTTTCCATCACCATAATGTAGCTTCCTTGAGGCTTTTTTATAAATACTTTCATGGTAATTGTTTGGATGAACTCTTTGCTATGGTACCTAGACTTTATGAATTTAAGCACAGTACTAGATTAGTAGCAAGATCTTATCAAATTAAAGTTGAATTGGCTAGATGCAACTTAAGTTCTATGCTAACAGTTTTTCTTGTACTTCTCATTTACGGATCTCTCTTTTGGCTCCATGCATCCCAGCCAATTTTGATTTTTAAAATTTTAAATGCAATGTCAATCATTATCTACTGATTAATTGGAAACGATGTAACACTGTTGTGGAGAGGTTCAATTCCTGCACACAATGAATAGAGGTGCCTGGATTTTCAGCCACATTCTCGTGCACTGCAGCAATGTTTTCAGTTGAACGGTGTAAATGAGCATGCACTGGTGTTTACACATCTGCCACCAACCCAGTTTGTTTGAATTTGCAAACAATTTTTCCAAATTGCACCCTTGAAACTTTAGCACATTGTTTGATTATTGATTTTTCCATGGTTGAAATTGCCAAAGACTTAAGTTGCTAAATCTAAAAGAAAAAGAAAAAAAATCATTAGACGCTTAAAATTAATTCACATTTAAAATCGATCCAAGTTATTGGAACACCCTTTATAAGAATAATGAGGAAATGAGAATAAATGGTCCAATAATGAGAGCATAATCGTTGGAACACATTTTGGTAATTGAAGTGCCATCTCATAAAAAAATGGCCTTGTACAAAAGTCATTTCAATTCTGATGAATAGAGCATATAGCACATTGGTTATCAACCTTTTCTACCCAATGCACCTGTTTCACCATAAGTCAAAATGTCTGACTCAAAAGGTACATTCTAATATGTATATATTATTGAAAATCTTCATTCTTCTCCATATTAGTACATATACATTTACACGGATTATTTTTATAGAGCAATTTTTACAAATTTAATAGCAATAGAAAATGTTGATGGATTTTTGAATACATGTACACTAATTTATTTTAATTGAAAACTAATTATTAGATAAAGTGAGGCATACTTCGGTCAACAAAAGTTTAATAGAATGCCAAGGTATTCGAATTCAATAAACAAATTCTTTAAATAAATAAATAAAAAGTAAAAGAAAAAATTCCTCCCTGGTTCCAGAGATCCCCTGAATAGCAGAATTCGATCAGAATTAGAACAAGAACAGTATGGTTTCGATCTCTGGAACAAGGAAACATGATTTTTATGCTCAGAATGATATCATCAAAAAGAACAATACAGATGCTGAAGTATATAGCGGGTGTAACAGCAAAATTGTCCAAAACCTGTAACACCATTTGTGGTAAGTTTTACTGAAAAAAACCCTTGAGTTATTCAGCTAAAATTTGAGCATGTTAAAATCGTTTGTGTCAAACCAACTATATCTTCCCAGCTGAGCAATAGTGAGAGGAAAAAGATCATTCAGGCCATCAGTAATGGCACCAACATTCATAATCTGGCTTCCATCTTCAAAGTCCATTCAAGAACGATCAAGAGAACGGTGAATAATTTTTAAAAAGAGGGAACAGTAGAAAGGAAAACTGGATCAGGAGATCCCAACAAGAGGGATCATCACTTTAACTTAGAGCTAAATACATTCTTATTGTTCAAAGTAGAGTACAACGGTATTATAAGAACCATGGAGAATTCCAGTAAGATATCTTTAATCATTTCTAAGATACAACGTTTCGAAGCTTAAGCTAACAATTGGACAATTTTGCTGTTACACGAATTGGACAATATATATATATATATATATATATATATATATATATATATATATATATATATGGTTCAGGTTAGGGACCAAGGAAGAACAACACGAACACAAGAGTAGAAATAACGAAGGTATATTACACGAAATAATAATAAAGATGTGGAAGGTGATAATATCACTCTCAGTCTGGTTTGGAGTAAACGACTATCGGCTCGATTCGGTATCTAGCCCCCCCCGCCCACGAGGGTTGCATGTGGCATAAGGCCGAGTTTAACGTGGGTTTCCCGAGCCCGTAGACTCGGGACAAAAAAATGCCCGTAGGCTCGGCCAAAAAATGCCCGTAGAACCCGTATAAACGGTATCGCGTTGGTCAACCTCCCCGAACGAGGCAGGTTCCTCTCTTCTCAGAGGCAGAGAGTTCGACCGTCGAGAAGCTCGGCTTGATTCGGTATCTAGCCCCCCCCCACGAGGGTTGCATGTGGCACAAGGCCGAGTTTAACGTGGGTTTCCTGAGCCCGTAGGCTCGGCCAAAAATGCCCGTAGAACCCGTATAAACGGGATCGGGTTGTCAACCCCCCGAACGAGATTCTGCCTTCGACTGAACCTCGTCCGGGTTCCTCTCTGCTCAGAGGCAGAGAGTTCGACCGTCAAGCCGAGAAGCTCGGATCGATTCGACTCTCTCTCTCTTGAGAGGCGTAGATACATAGTATTAGGAAGAGTTCATTCTGTAGCTATAGTTAAGGACCCATGACAATATATATATATATATATATATATATATATGCGCCATTTGTCATACGAATCACTGAAAAACCCTTTGAGTTATTCAACTAGAAATAATTTTTGATCACGTTGTATTTTTGTTTTCTCTCCCTGTCGAGGATGTGCGCTGTTGTATAATGGATATTGGCTCCGAATGAGTACTCGGGGAACGAAGTTCGAATTCCAGTCGGGATCCTTACTCTCACTTACGCGCAAATCCCCTTTGAAAATTATGCGTCCATCTTTTCTCTTTCAGCTATGGTTTGGATAGCAGAGCAGACGAGTTCTTATAACCTTGGTCGGCAGAAAGAAATGGCAACCTACTGCGGGAAAATCTTCTGCCTAGTCAGTTATGAATCGAAACATGATCACCCAAGCGTCTATCATGTATAGCACTTAACTGGCTTTTTTTTTCTTTTGTCAAGGTATCAATGAAATCCAATACAAACACAAATGGTTTCTTCAAATATTTATGAGCAGTACTTTCTATAGGGTACGACTCTTAAATATTTGAACAAACAAAAAATCTGTTTTTATTGCCTAAGATTGCAGAGACTATTAAAGATTAGTAAATATTTTAGGCGCCTCGGCATGGCGTAATAGTTAATGATCTAGTCTGGTTGGGTAGAGATTTTCCAAGCGTAGCTTAGATGTGGCAAAGTGATTTTCTTAGCCCGGCTTACATGTGGCACAAGGCCGAATGTATGAGGCACCCAGTGAGGATCGAACTCACTACTCAGTCGTAATTGATCTAGCAAGACAAGCTTTGAAACCATTACACCACGTCGAGGTGCCCAATAACGTAGCTGTAGTGATTTTCCAAGCGTAGCTCAGATGTGGCACAAGGCCGAAAGTATGGGGCACCCAGTGAGGATCGAACTCACTACTCAGTCATAATAGTTCTAACGAGACAAACTTGCTAAACATTACACCACCTCGAGGTACCCTAGTCTGGTTGGGTATTACCACTTTGTTCGGTCCTGACTGCGTCATACATTGGACCAAATTCAGGTAACCCCTGTTAATATTTTTGGCACCTTGGTATTGAGTAATGTTTAACTAGCTAGCCTGGTTGAACATTGAGTAATGAGTCTGATCCTGACCTGTCACCCACATACACGTGGCCTTGAGCCAAATTAAGCTAAAACTTTGTGAATCACTAAGTGGCCTCAGCGTGGGGTAATTCTTAGCGAGTTATTATGGTTGACAACTAGAGGTTAGTTAGTTCGATCTTCACTGGCTGCTCTATAATATTGGCCTTGTGTCAAACTAAGCTAAGGTTAGTAAATAATAACAGTTATGAATGGTTGTCTATATACTTTAATAATTCGATTTTGTTTAATTTCGATTTTGTTGATCAATTGATCCAAAGGATGGTTCAGTTATTGAAGGTGAGGTGTCTGATCAGGAAGTCTTGAGGAGCGAGGAACGACCACTTAATTGCTGTTGTTCTCAGGCCCACCTTGACCCGGGGTGGTAGCCCCTGTTAGGATCCCAGCTATGGACAAATAGTGAACCCCCAAATATTATGAAAGCGTAAAATACATTTTTAAAGCAGAATTTCAACAATAAATTTTATAGAAAAATTACCAACAATACATTTTATCTGTAATTGAAGCCACAAAACTGTGTTCAAAATATATTGATTATGGCATTGAATAACCCATGGAGGTGTTAATATGCCACTAAACAAAATCAGCCAACCAACCAACATAAAAGAACTCTTTCATGACATTAATACATATAATATCCTACAAATTCTTAAAGAAATCAAACTGTATTCCAAAATATAATTTCAACAAAACTACAAAATAAAACATATATACCAATGCATCTAGTAATCATATCCACAGAAATATGTATATGCACAAAAGCTGAGTATCATTTACCATATATTCAAGTGTGAAAGCAGAATAACATATTTTTTTTACTTCAAACTGCATTTTGAATTTCGATATTATATGACCCATAAGGTGTTGATATGCCGTTAAACAAACAAATCAATCAACCACCGCCTTCCTTATGCACTAATTCTGACCTTGTATCGTATTTGCTGTGGTATTTTTGTTAAAGTATCAATGAAACAAATAAAAACATAGTTTGTTTGTTCAAATATTTATGGCCAGTAGTTTCTATAAGAAACAGATTCTATGTTTGTTAAAATACTTAAGAAACATAGAATTTCTTTCTTATTGCTTGAGATTACAGAGACCATTAAAGATTTTTAATCTGGGTGGGATCGGGATTTATTTACACGTTTGGCATCTCTTCTAGATTGCAATGAGGGTTTGCCTACTCGATCTCATTTATCGATTCTGATTGATCTTTCTCAGGATAGAAAATACTTTTTTTTATCAAAGAATTTAATTCTATTACAAGATATTTTTCTAGAAATTTCGCATTCAAAACCCCAAGTCAAAACAAAATGTTTTATGTTGATTGCAATAAAATCTGCTTCTTTTAACTTAATGTTCCCACTTTTGACTGGAAGCCTAAAGATTAGTCGCAAAAGATCTGTTTAAATACTTATGACAAGTATTCCACACACACACGCACACACACACACACACATATGTGTGTGTGTAATGTGTATGTGTTTATATATATATGAAATGGACAAAGTCTGACAATTATTTTAAGACATTTTTATGTTTATAATATCTACAAAAAAGAATGTAAAAACATAAAAATGTCTTTAAAAATAATTGTAGGACTTTGTCCATTTCATAATGTATGACATCATTTGCTTACATTTGGATACGCATCGAACAGATATGAATGTACGTGAGAAAATCATGGAAAATTGTAGTTTAAAAACAGTAAAATCGACCTTTGCGACCGAAACGCTAATCTGTAGCGAAATCGGTAAAAGCACGTCAGGCTACATGATGGTTTCGTATAGGATACAGGTTCGATTCCTGCCGGAGGACGCATATTTTCTATGGCAATTTCTCGGACATTCAGGCCGGTAAATGTTGTTAAAACAGTTTATTATAAACAGGCATTTGCTTAAATATTTTTATCTTTAAAAAAAAGAAAGTATAAACATAAAAATGTCTTTTATATATATATATATATATATATATATATATATATATATATATATATATATATATATATATATATATATATATATATATATATATATATATATAAGGTTGGTGCAAAAATAGTAAAGACACAAATGGTTACAGAGTGTGGAAGGATTAGGAGCAGAAATATTAATAATAAGCGAGAAGATAAAAGAGTAATCAAGAGGAGAGTAGATAGCGATCGACATTGCATTTACAAGCAGGGGATGAATTTAAATAGATTTCATAAAGGGCATAGATATATAGCGACTATTGCAAGAGAAAAAATTCTGCGTTGCAGAAATTGCAAGGCTTGAGGCGGGTAGGGTTTTTTTTTCTGGCTTAGTTGTGTTTCTTTTTGTTGCGTTTTCCATGAGATTCGTTCTAAGCTGAGAGGTAAAAGAGACCACACTAACTGTCACTAGCTGTCGTCCATGACAATAAAAACTATTGTGTGTGTGTGTAATTTATGAAGACTGAAGACATTTACTTTGAACCCAACATTTTTATTGCTTCAAAAATTATTTTTAGCGGATGCCTGTGTTTAAGTAGACGCCTCGTTTTTTGTTTTGTTTTTTAAACAGCCTGTATTACGTCTTAATACCCTGCACATTCGAATTTAATAAACAAAATGTGCTTTCCGGCAAGGTTCGAACAAACTTGCCCCTATATAGAGAAACCGCCTTCTAATCTATGACGGATCTTGATAAAGCACACCGAATCGTCTACTTCACACGAGTATCCATAAAAGAACGTTCGAAGTTAATATAATATAATATATATATATATATATATATATATATATATATATATATATATATATATATATATATATATATATATTTTCTTATATATACAAGTATTTTATATATGTGTTTTATATAATTTCATTTATTTGATAGATGTAAATATTTAATAATATATATCTATATCCAGGCATATCTATAGCTATTGATAATGTATTAATATATATATATATATATATATATATATATATATATATAAAGGGAAGAGGTTATAGTAGCTCCAACGAGAGAAAAGTGTGTATTAAAAAGAAGGTTTTGTACTATAGTGACTGATAAACACCTCTGAAAACCCGCTTAGAAGAACTACATAAAACTCTCAAAAGACGAGGCTACCCCACAACACTAATAAACAAAGGTTTTGCACTCGCAAAAAAATTCCTTTAGATCAACTTTGAAATAAAAAGCAACGTAGCGTCGAACAAACTCTAGCATATGTCTCAACATACAACAAAAACAATCAGAATTATTCACAGAAATTACAAAAAATCTAGACCTACTTAGCAAGAATAATAAACTGAAAAATATACTAAAAACAACCAAAATAATTAAAAGCAAACGCCAATCTAAAAACCTAAAAAACATATTAACTTCATCTAAATTTAACCAACACACAATTCAGGGAATTAACAAAACGCAACAAAAAAAGATGTGGGCTTTGTGACATCATTATAGAAGGAAACTGCTACACTTTTGAAAACCCCAAAACGAAATTCATAATAAATAAAAACTTAAACTGCAACTCCAAAAATGTGATTTATGTACTGAAATGCACAAAATGCAAGAAGTCATATATAGGTATCAGCCAACAACTAAACAACAGGGTCTCCCTACACAAAAGCAACCTAAAAGTACCAGACAACAGAAAACTTTTTGTATCACAACACATCTTCAAATGTAACCAGAGTAAATTTAAAATTATGCCAATATATCAAACAATTATTATTACCTACAAATACAAGAAAAAATTTAATAAACAAATTTAAACCAGCACTAAATAGATCATGACCGCACATGCAAAAACACGCAACATGGGCACATAGTGACCAGATACCGCGATCAAACCACTAACATGCATGCACAGACGCACACATGCGGGTATCTGTGGACAACGAATATATACAGTGTAACCCGGATATAGGAGAAACCCGGATATAAGAGAAACCCGGATATAAGAGAAACCCGGATATAAGAGAGATTTTCTCTGGTCCCAAATTGTTCCCATACTTACCTGAACAAAATAGACCAAACCCGGATATAAGAGAAACCTGGATATAAGAGAAACCCGGATATAAGAGAGATTTTCTCTGGTCCCAAATTGTTCCCATACTTACCTAAACAAAATAGACCAAACCCGGATATAAGAGAAACCCGGATATAAGAGAAACACGGATATAAGAGAGATTTTCTCTGGTCCCAAATTGTTCCCATACTTACCTAAACAAAATAGACCAAACCCGGATATAAGAGAAACCCGGATATAAGAGAAACCCGGATATAAGAGAGATTTTCTCTGGTCCCAAAGTGTTCCCATACTTACCTAAACAAAATACACCAAACCCGGATATAAGAGAAACCCAGATATAAAAGAAACCCGGATATAAGAGAGATTTTCTCTGGTCCCAAAGTGTTTCCATATTTACCTAAACAGAATAGATCAAACCCGGATATAAGAGAAACACGGATATAAGAGACTTCTTCTCCGGTCCCGACAACTCTCTTATATCCGGGTTGCACTGTATATACGCATATTGACAAAAGCAGGGGACTACTCACGGGCACGCCACAAACCCTGCACAACTTAGGAAGTATATGTATATATATGTAGGTATATATATATGTGTGTGTGTGTGTGTGTGTGTGTGTTCATGTGTGTTTGTGTGTATACTGATTTCTTGTAACTTGGGAAGTATATGTATATGTATGTACGTATGTATGTATTTATGTATGTATGTATGTGTGTGTGTATATATACTAATTCCTTGGGGAAGAACAGTGTATGTATGCAAAGACGAAGTGCGCGTATAGACACGCATGCTGATATGTATATACACATATTGGCAAGAACAACGGGCACACACGCGAACACTACACAGCATAGAAAGTGTGTGTATGTGTATATATATCTGTGTGCATATGTGTGTATGTGCAAAATGCGTTTACTAATTCCTCGTAATAATATACGTATACATACGCATGCTGACAAAAAAAAGAAAATGGAAATAGATCTAAGAACACACAGGGTTCATTAATAAATAAGAATGCCGATAACTCCTTTACCATTTCTCGGACCATTCCTAATTGTTCTATAACCCATCACGCAGAACTTTTCACTGCCAGTTCAAGAAAGACATTTGGATGACTAACACGAAAAAAAAAAGATGTCTCATATCGAGAATATTTAACATCGAAAAACATAAGAAAAAAAATTATTATTTTTAATATGTGGAAATCTCCACCCTTTACTTGATGACGGAAGCGAGACCGGAAACACGTGTTACAAAATTATGGAAAATAAAGCATATTTTTTTTATCCACATTACAATAAAAATGTTTGCGGTTTCTCTCTTCTTTTCAATATATATATATATATATATATATATATATATATATATATATATATATAGTGCGATGGGTAAATTGCCGCCCTTTTATATATTTTTTAATTTCGCGAATATGCGTTGTTTGTTTTTGATTTTGTCGACTGTACAGTATAGTAGGGTCAGTTGGGAACCGTCTGTGAGAAAAAGAGCACCATGACGCCATTCAATCCGCCAGCAATCTGGAAACGACATGCCATACTGTTTGACATTCGTACGGGGAGCACCAATATGAACAGTTCAGAGTATTTGGCTGTTAACCTCAGGACAATGCAGAAAATTCGGAAAGAGTTCTATGTATTTAATGGTGGTTAAGAAGGTACAGCAACTCGGAAAACTCACTTTGATCGTTCTGATAAGAAAATAACTCCCGAATTTATTGGTGAGGGCCTTAGACTCAACACGGAGGCCTACCTCAAAGGCCTTGAGGAGGTAGTGCTTCCCTGTCTCAAGAGAGTGACTGCTGGATGATCCTGTGTCTGGCAACAGAACTTTGCACTATGTCATACAAGCAGGGGAACCCAGTCATGAATTTCTGCGACTTACATCTGGCCACCTAACTCCCCCACACTACAGCCCCCCTTGATTATCTTTGGGGCAACAGTTGAGCGAGAGACCAACAAAACTGAACACACACACAAGAAAATAAATAATTAAATAAAAAACTGAAATGAACTGAAAGCAAGGATTATGGCATCATTCACCAACTTAAACAAGGAGACTGTCCAGAAGAGTTGCAGGAGATTCCGAAGTCGTCTGGAGGCCGAAGCCAATGGCAATTTTTAGTGAATAAATTTGCTCTTTAGTATTTCAAGATATTTGTGTGTAATTTTGATAAATATATCTGTTAAAATGATATATCAATGTTATTTTCATTTTTGCGTAATTTAGACAATTTATCTATCCGAGTGCAGAGGGACAGTGAGATCAAACCACATCGGGATATATATATATATATATATATATATATATATATATATATATATATATATATATACAAGTACAGGATTGGTGTATACGGAATAAATTCCAATAACCAACACTTGATAAGACACCAGATGTGTTGAAACAAAATGGCTATTTTTGTAGTGATTTTATAACATTTTTATGTTATAATTTTCGAATAAATGATTATATATATATATGTGTGTGTGTGTGTGTGTGTGTGTGTGTGTGTGTGTGTGTGTGTGTGTTCTACATAAAATTTTATTATACAACTCAGTGCTTTTAACAATAAAATTGGTATTAGCCAACTGATCTTGATAACATTTACAGCCGATACTATAAAAATGGATGAAGATGTTTTTCAAATCAAAAATGTCGGCCGAGTTCCTAATTCTAGAACTTAATCCGGAATTCCTTCTTTTAGATCTTTTACTTTTGTCAGGCCTGCATAAAATGCAACACGAGGGCCCATTTTGGCTCACGAGACTATCCGCTTATACCCCGCAAAGTTTTGTTTATCAGAATAACTTCGGCTACAGATCACGTACGAAAAATTGAGTTTTGTGGGAGTCTGACTTTATTATTTTTCTATCTAATTAATCCTTTTAACTCCCTGTAAAGAAAGAAAAAGGGGAATTTTCTCTCCATCCTGCTCTATATATATTCGTTTCTAACTCACTCATATTCTAATCTTTATCGATAAAAGTCAGGATGTGTGTGTGTGTGTGTGTGTGTGTGTGTGTGTGTGTGTGTGTGTGTGTGTGTGTAACGAATGCACGGCCGCAATTTTCGACGGATTTCCACCAAAATTTACATGCTCATGCTCCAAGTTAGCGGCAAGGCCAAGACTGACTTTGCATTTCCCAACTCACATCGATAGTGGAAATAATCGATTTTTTCATGCTTCTACGGCAGTTTTCATGTAGTTTGCCGCCATTTTCTACTGGCCAGAGTGAGAGCCAATAGATGGCTGCCACGAATAGACAGGAAGATTCTATTGGCCAGCCTGAGAGCCAACAGCTGACTGACACGAATGTTAACTAGCATGCAAAAAAAAAATCGATAGCTGCATTCGTCACAAGTGGGAAAAATTTTAATCTGCATGGCACTTTACTCCAATTGGCTCATTCGCTTGCATAAACTCAACGTTGATTCTGATTCCGCAGAACTGGGTTGGGTGTGAAAAGTATTTGTTGTTAACATTCTTTTTTCATTCGGTTTTTCCAGTTACGAGTCCTTTTTTAAAGCTGATCGTTTTGTGTTCAATTTGTTTAGTTCGTAACAGATTTAATGTTTAGTATAGAGCTTAAAAAAATCGCAGTGTGAGATAGGCAAGAAGTAAGGCATGTAGCAACATCAGCACGACAAAGGGCACTCCTTTAAAGGCAAGGAAGGGCAAAAATATTTTAAGTCAAGTGATAGCGATTGCTGTATTTTTTAATCAAGCACAGGCAACGCCGGGTCATGCTGCTAGTTTAGTCTAAAAATTTACTCTTGTGGCCGGCGGCTAATTCTCTGGGATCAATGTAGATCTTCACAGATTTTAATTGTGCAGAACTGCTTTTAGGATAAAGAATCAGTTTCAAGGGAAATTCCATTTAGAGTCCAAATAGCAGAGATCAGTGTCAAATATGTTTTAACATTTTATCAAAATTCAAAAAATTTTAAAAAAATTTAAATTGTTTCAGACTATCACACTTTTTTTGTTATTTCCAATATGTCATCTCTGACGCTCTACTACTTCTTCTTCCCCTCCTCCTCCTCCTCCTCCTTCCCTCCTCCTCCCCCTTCCCCTTCTACTTCTCCCCTCCCCTCCTCCTCCTGCTCCTCCTCCTTCTTCTTCTTCTTCTTTTTCGCCTCCTCTTTCTCCTTCTTATTCTTCATCCTCTCCTCCTCCGTCTTCTTCTTCTTCTTCTTCTTTGGCCGCATCACGCTGAAACACCGATTCCTATATGTCCACCGAAGTTAAGCAACATCGAGCCTTGTCAGTACCTAGATGGGTGACCGCTTGAGAATACTAGGTTTCTGTAAGCGTGGATGTGCCAGTGGTGTGACTCAGAATTAATAATCTGAGAGCCGAGTTCTAATTCCAGTTGGTTTCGCTATGCCCACTTACACGCAAATACCCTTGGAAAAGGTATGAATCCACCTCTTCTTCTCCAGCTATGGGTTAATTAGCAAGATTTGTCTCACTAAAACCATTATTATTCCCCACAAAATTCTTAAAGTCTAGAAATATTTCTTAATTTAAATAAAATGCAAAGAGTTGATGAGCCGTAAAAAATCAATCAATCAATGGTCTTCTATGTACCGTCTTATTTCAGGACGTGGGCAATCTATGTCTCTCCACAACTTCCTTTCTTTTGTAGATCCTAATAAATTTTGTCTATTTGCTATTTCTCCTTATCCATGTTCTGCTAATCAATCTCGTTGCTAAGATATTCTCTACTTTCCTTCAATACGTCCTGAGTGTGTCACTTTTTCCATGCCCTCTTTCTTCATAATCTTCCCTAGAAATTTCAATTGCATCTTTCTGATTCTAAGTATAACTGTTCTTTTTGTTTCCATTTTCCTTAAATATTTCTCGTTACTCAATGTTCAGTTCATAGTATTCCCAGCATCCTTCTGTAGAACATTTCCGTTGCTTCAAATCTCTTCTTCATCTGCGAGGAGATTAACCAGCATTCACAGCCGTATAATAGGAATTATATGACATAACAGTTCAGTAGGCTTTCCTATATTTCTAAAGAAATCTTCCTGTATCTTAATACTTTGCTTAGCTATTGGAAGGCATCTTTCACTACCCCACTGCGCATTAAGATTTAAGTGTCGCTCATTCTGTCCTCTGTTAAAAAGACTTCCTAGGTAATTAAATTGTTGTAATTGTTTGGGTTTTCGCAGATACAACTGGTATGCTCACCATCTATCTGTAGAACCACATTTCTGTCGCTTCAAATCTCTTCTTCATTTGTCGGGAGGTTGTATAGCATTGACTGCCATATAAGAGGGCTGATATTACAGAACAGTTCAGTAGTCTTTTTTTTTCCAATGAAACTTTCCTCGTTCTTAATACTTTGCTTAGTTTTTGGAAGCTAAACAATAAACATCAAAACGAAAGACGTCAAAACTATAGACATCTCTACTGAAGATATTTAAACTAAAGACATTTCAAATAAAAATATGAAAACTAAAGATATCTAAATAAAAGACATTTAAACTAAAGACATCAAAATTAAGACATAAAATCTAAAAACATTCAAACTAAAGCCATTTAATCTAAAGATATCAAAACTAAAAAAAAAACATCTAAACTACGGATATCAAAATCAAAGACATCAAAATTTAAGACATCTAAACTAAAGACATCAAAATTAAAGACTTCCAAAGTAAAGACATCTAAACTAAAGATATCAAAAAGAAAGACATCAAAAATAAGGAGATCAAAATTAAAGACATCAAAATTAAAGACATCAAAATTAAAGACATCAAAATTAAGATATCAAAATTAAAGACATCTAAACTAAAGACATCAAAATTAAAAAGATAAAAATTAAAGACATCAAAATTAAAGACATCAAAATTAAGATATCAGAATTAAAGACATCTAAACTAAAGAGATAAAAATTAGACATCAAAATTAAAGACATCAAAATCAAAGATATCAAAATTAAGGACATCAAAATTAAAGACATCAAAATCAACGACATCAAAATTAAAGACATCAAAATCAAAGATATCAAAAATAAAGACATCAAAATCAACGACATCAAAATTAAACACATGTAAAGTAAGACATCAAAATTAAAGAGATAAAAATTAGACATCAAAATTAAAGACATCAAAATTAAAGACATCAAATCTAAGATATCAAAATTAAAGACATCAAAAATAAAGACATCAAAAGTAAAGACATCAAAATTAAAGACATCAAAATCAAAGATATCAAAATTAAACACATCTAAACTAAAGAAATCAAAATTAAAGAGATAAAAATTAGACATCAAAATTAAAGACATCAAAATTAAAGATATCAAAAATAAAGACATCTAAACTAAAGATATCAAAAATAAAGACATCAAAATTAAAGAGATAAAAATTAAAGACATGAAAATTAAAGACATCAAAATCAAAGATATCAAAATTAAAGACATCCAAACTAAAGACATCAAAATTAAAGACATCAAAAATAAAGAGATCAAAAATAAAGTGATTAAAATTAAAGACATTAAAAATAAAGAGATCAAAAATAAAGAGATCAAAAGTAAAGAAATCAAAATCAACGACATCAAAATTAAAGACATCTAAACTAAAGACATCAAAACTAAAGACATCAAATCTAAAACATCAAAATTAAAGATATCTAAACTAAATACGTCAAAACTACAGTCATCTAAACTTGCATTGGTCATAAAATACATGGTACTTGCATGACAATTAGAGACTTGCTGATGTTAATATGGACGTAATATCATGCCTACTGTCTAGTGTAGATCCTAGAGTAAGCACTAATTGCCTCTCAAAAGACGCAGATCATTCATCCCAGTTTAACTTTATAAATGATTTTTGAGGACTTGAAGAATTTGAAAAATGGTCAAGTAGGTCCGGAAATAGTTTAAAAAAACACAAGTTTAAGAATTTTAATCTCGGAGCAACAATTATTAATAATTATTTTAAAAAGTCTGGTACCAACTGGAAGAAAAATCCGCATAAAACACTATCGATCGGAAAAATGGAAAGAATTCTACCATAACTGATACACAGAATGCGTATGATAGGATATTGCCTCTTCGGTTTCATATCAGGCATAAGAAGTGGAAAAATCATTAACGGCGCGTTTTGCCGAAAGCAGCAGTTCTCTCTGTCTTCCTTAGGTACGAATGGAAGAAAGACAAAAGTGTTTGTGAAGAAAAATGCCTTGGGGCCTCTGAGCATAATTAGTGACTATAAATCAAATTTAATTAGATTACTTTATTTACCTGTAAAGGTAATCTAATTTGATTTTTTCTACGTATATTTCTTCTTCAATATAAATATTGGGATTGCAGATTCTTAGTACTCTTGAATAAGTATCCTATAATTATTCCCGATTTTATTCTGTTGCAGTGGTGAGAATAGAAATTAATATAGTCATCTTGTTGGTAGATTTTCTGTAGGTCATTATTAAATTATTATTGCAGTTCTATGTAGCATGATAACTATGAAAAAGAAAATGTTGTGAATCTAAGATTGAATGGTCAAATCTATAGTGTTACTAATATTGTTTAATATGCTTACTCTTTCTGGATAAACATTTTTTACAGTAAAGTTACAAGTTCCGGCTGGGGGGGTCCTAGCTGTGAAAGTTTAAACTGGTGGGACTAGGGAAGATAGATAGATAGATAGATAGATAGATAGATAGATAGATAGATAGATAGATAGATAGATAGATAGATATGAATAAGCAAAGATAGATAGCAGAGGACATAAATGGATATCAATTCATCAAGATAGTTATGAATAGTCTAAAGATAGAGAGATAGGGAGATACGTAGACCTGAAAAAGCTGAGATAGATAGATAGATAGATAGATAGATAGATAGATAGATAGATAGATAGATAGATAGATAGATAGATATGAATAGGCTGAGATAGACGGAGGTAAATAGATATGAATTCACTTCGTTTTGAATAGTCTGAGATAAAGACATGTAGATACGTAGACCTGAGAAATCTGAGATAGATGTATATAGGTCAAGATAGATAGATAGATAGATAGTAACACACTTAGATATTAAGAGACATAGATAGATAGATAGATAGATAGATAGATAGATAGATAGATAGATACAGACTGAGATAGGTATATAGATAGGAACAGACTGAGATAGATAGATAGATAGATAGATAGATAGATAAATAGATAGATAGATAGATAGATAGATATGAATAGGCTGAGATAGGCATGAATAGTCTGAGAAACCGATAATTTATTTTATTGCGTCCGCGACGGGCTTCCATACTGTGTTCGCCATTTCTTTGTTTCCCTTTCAGTGCAAATGATTGCACCAATCAATTACAGCCGTCGCTTGTTTATTTACCGGCAATAGTGGAAAATCAATCGCCGTTGGGGGAAATGATATTGAAATTAGAAAACAATTCCCGTGAAATCTCTCGCGGCCAACAGAAGGAACGATATAAAATAAGTTTGCTTCTTTCTTTCTCCCTGTCTTCCGTTCGTTCCACTGCTCAATCTCTCTCCTCTCATCTTATCTCCATTTTTTCTCTCTCTCTCTCTCTTTCTCTCTCTCTCTATTTCTGCACACATACACACACACTACCACACAAGTAAACAAGCACACAGATACATATATATATCGCACGGTGGCGTAATGGATAGCGTCTTGGATTGAGGAATCGCAGAGCCGAGTTCGAATTCCAGTCGAATCCATTACATTCAGTTACGTGCCAATACCCTTGGGAAAGGCATGAATCCTCTTCCTCTCCCTCCAGCTATGGGTAAAATAGCAGGACAGACTTGGTTCTATAGCCTTGGATGGCAACTGGTCTAGGAGAAGGACAACTCTGAATTCAAAATCTGCGGAGGGTCTTTTGGGAACCTTGTGGCACGTAGTGCACCAGGTCTCTGTATTCGTCCCTTCAAAAAGTGTGGATGGTCCTGCACGAGGCCTTCACCACTATAATCAAATCTCATGTGCCGGTGTCGGGCTGTCGGTTTCCTGGAAACTGATCTGCTTGACCCTCATACGTCGAATCTCGACGGGAGAGTCGATTATATATATATATATATATATATATATATATATGTTATGAAATGTACTAAGTCATTATGAAATTGACTATTATCGTAATATATTTGCTTTTTATACGTTATTTTTATTCATACAATTATACAAGTAAATGCTCTGTTTATAATAAACAGTATTAATAACATTTACCGTCCTGACTGTGCGAGAAATTTCGTAAAAAATATGTATCTTCCGACAGGAATAGAACCTGTATCCTACACGGAACCGTCATTTAACTTTGCTAATTAGACGCTTCGGCTGTAGCTAAATGGTATAGCACGTCAGGCTATTTTAAATTCTTAAATTTGCATTGTACGAATACATTTTTCCTCATTAAAATTGATAAATGGGATATATTTCTATTAAATCAATTTTTCTGTTTTCTATGCCTGTTTAGTTATTTTGCATTTGTGTACAGTTAATTATATGAAAAGTATGTTTATTCATTAGTTGAAAATACAATAAAATAAAGATTTGTATATGTACGAATATTTGTTTCTCCCCATTGTATGTATATATATATAGATAGATAGATAGATAGATAGATAGATAGATAGATAGATAGATAGATAGATAGAAAGAAAGAAAGAAATATGGGGGTTGCGTGCACACTCGCGTGTGTTATTTGTGTATTTCTTCAGCAAATATTAATTTCCGTTATGTTTGGTTGATTAGTAACGGAAGTTTGGCCCTGTTTCAAAGAACTAAATCTGGTGACAGGCCTATCTGTGACAGGCCAGCAGCTGCTATGACATGAAATCAACTACGCTGAGACTCATTACAACTGCCAGAAGAATCACGATTGCGAAACTCCTGGAAGGCCTTCAGAGGAACCATTTTTGTTCTGTTTTCTATGCATATTCAGTTATTATGCATCTGTGTGCAGTTAATTATATAAAAAGTATGTTTATTTATTAGTTGGAAATACAATAAATTAAAAATTTGTATATGTACGAATATATGTTTCTCCCCACTGTATATAAATATATATATATATATATATATATGTGTGTGTGTGTGTGTGTGTGTGTGTGTGTGTGTGTGTGTGTGTGTGTTTCTTGAACAATAAAAAAATTAAAAAAATTAAAATTACAGACACACTGGTTTGTATATTATTTTTGTTTTATCATTTAAATTACGTTCCACGAATAATTTCAGCCAAAATGACCATCATCAGGAGAAAATTCCTGCTTGTTAGTAGCTGTCAACTACAAAGGGGAATAACTGTCTCTGATGAAAGTCAACTTTGTAGTTTTCATTTGTTTTTTTATCATTAATTTTTGGTCAGTCCTTGTATTGGTCAAAAGACCTCTTTCGAGTTCTTTTAAGGAGAAGCTGGGAGATTCATGAGTCTAAGATTTACCCCCTTAGTCATTCTGACAGCTTTATTGGTTGGTGGGAAAGAGATGTTTGTGTGTTATGTGTATGTTATCTTTTAGTTTTTTGTGGGTGGGGAGTGATGTGTGTATGTGTATATATTTGCGTGTACGCGGTTGACCACAACATCTCTGCAAGTATGTCTGTTATGTGTATTTGAAGGAGTTGATCTATGGGATTATATATTAATTCTATCTGTGCTGATAAGTCTGTTGTTATGCCCGTCAGGACAAAGTGTTTGGAGGCGCAAAATCCATTTGTTTTCATGTTCTTCTCGTATTTTCCTAAGCTTATCTTTTGTGATTATATCTATTCTTTCAATAATAGTGAATATTGCATGGCTATTAAAACCATATATATATATATATATATATATATTAGTAGTAACAATCTTATAAGTATAAGGAATTATACTCGTCTGGGTAACCTTCGGTGTCTTGATTTGCGAATAATCAAACCAATACCAAAGGGGAAAAAAGGTATAAAAAAAGAAAGAACCAAAAACATGTACGTTAGCCGGAAATAATCGTCTAGAATGCAAGTCCAAAGTCCAAAGAGAAAAAACCGATACGAGTAAGCAAAATAACTAAATAAAGTGCTCAATACGGTAAGTAGAGCAGACCTAGTTAAACCTAGAGAACCAGACAAACCTACCAAGGTTTCACCTAAGCGGATTGTCAGGGAAGGCCGGCTAAAACGGTAACGAAAGAACGGAATATTTATACCCTATAAATATAAAATCATAACCACGTGACCAACAAAAATAAAAAAAGTGGGGAAGAAAGCTCAAACAACGGGTTGGGAGGAACCATTTATTCAAATCAAGATAACCATACCTGACTACGTATATATATATATATATATATATATATATATATATATATATATATATATATATATACGTATTCAGGTATGATTATCTAAGTCATCAAGTTACAATGTCATATCTGTGTACGATTTCGTTTTAAATGTAAAATGTCTTTACATTCGGTCAATCCAACCCTCGAAGAAAGAACAGCGTTTACCGAAAAAGATCAACCAGTCAACATAATTGGATGCTGTCAAGCCGTAGTTAGTACATCAGAGTTTTCTTTATTCTTTTTCAGTGATTCCCAACCGGTGTTGCGCGTCTCATAGGTGCCGGAAAAGAGGATAGCAGGTGAGGCGGAATGATTGAAAGACAATCAAAGATTTAGAAACAGTTTCAAAAAATTCATATGCCAGAAATAAACATTAATTGAAAATTTAAAATATTATTATGGATTCCTTGTTATTGCATGCATTAGTCCCAGTATAAATATTAGGTTGGTGCAAAAATAATGACGTAATGATGTCGTTTTTTGACGTTAAAAAATACGTCCCAAAACGACATTATTACGTCATTTTTTTTGCACCAACCTAATAGTTATAAATAATCGTTGACTGGTTTATCAGTGTGATATATTTGCATTATATCAAGTATTAAGAATATAGTAACTAGAGTCAAGAAATTGGGAGAGAGTTATCAATGATAATGTTTTGACTTCGAATCCTTTAACACTCTGTCTGATTTTTTTTTAATTTTAAATGCAACCATCGCTTCTACTTCAGCAGTTTCTTTTCTCACGCTTCCTAACAGTGAAACTCCCTTCCTCTTACTTGCTTCCCGGATAACTACAATCATTAAAAATTTAAATGCAACATCAATCGACATTTTCAGTTGTTGTTCTTTTCACCTTTCCTCATTCCTCTTCGTACGTAGTCTTTTCCCTTACTTTCTGTAACCCCCTTTCCTGCGTGCTCGTGGCTTTATTGCCTTGGTTGGGGTGAAATGCATTAAAAAATGTACATTTTATCACATAAAAT
>CAHIKZ030000424.1:530000-542500 GCA_903632075.3 Acanthosepion pharaonis | reverse complement strand
GAAATTGTGGAGAACCATGATCCCATACGTCCTGAAGTCACACGAAACAGAAAAAGATGAAAAGCTGCTGACTACATACCAATTCAAGATGCCTTTTATTCTTAGCGACATCTATATATTAACCTGCGTATGAGATTAATATTTACCACTGGATTAAATGCATTGACAAGAAGGTAGATTATGTTGAAAAATGAATTTATGTTGTATAAAATAAATGCTTTTTCCTCAATAGGCTACAGATTTATTTATTTACCTACGTATGAGATTAATATTTACCACTGGATTAAGTGCATTGACAAGGAAGGAGATTATGTTGAAAAATGAATATATGTTGTATAAAATAAATGCTTTTTCCTCAATAGGCTACAGATTTATTTATTTACCTACGTATAAGATTAATATTTACCACTGGATTAAGTGCATTGACAATGAAGGAGATTATGTTGAAACATGAATTTATGTTGTATAAAATAAATGCTTTTTCCTCAATAGGCTACAGATTTATTTATTTACCTACGTATAAGATTAATATTTACCACTGGATTAAGTGCATTGACAAGGAAAGAGATTATGTTGAAAAATGAATTTATGTTGCATAAAATAACTGCTTTTTCATCCTTAGACTACAGATTTATTTATTTAACTACGTATGAGATTAATATTCATCGCTGAATCAAGTGAATTGACAAGGAAGGAGATTATGTTGAAAAATGAATATATGTTGTATAAAATAAATGCCTTTTCATTCTTAGACTACAGATTTATTTATTTACCTACGTATAAGATTAATACTTACCACTGGATTAAGTGCATTGACAAGGAAGGAGATTATGTTGAAAAATGAATTTATGTTGTATAAAATAAATGCTTTTTCCTCAATAGGCTACAGATTTATTTATTTACCTACGTATGAGATTAATATTTTCCACTAGGTTACGTATACTGACATGGAAGGAGAATTTTTTGCTTATTTGTTTTTGCTGCGTGATTTTTTATTTTTTATTTTTTTGTAATCGTTAGACTATAAACTTACTGTGCACGTCTTTAAATAAAGCAGTTTTTATATCTGTGTAATTTTAGCTTTAGGTTTTCGTGAACGATATCGAAAAGATGGGAAGTCTGTCAAGATTTTTTTTGGTGAGAAAATGTCGCGAAAAAAATATATATATATGCCTTTATTTTTCTCTCTGAACATAAAAACAAAAATCAAGTCTACCAGTCATTTTTTTATTTTTTTTTTTTAGCAAGGAAATTTAAAATGCCTTTTTCCTTTTTCTTTTTTCGGATGTCTCTGGGTGAGTCTGGCGCAGAATTGGCTCTCCAAACATGAGAGGTAAATAAGCCAATTAAATGTTCGCTGGTTGGAATATGCGTGAGAAACGTCTATCTTTAGGAAACATCTGAATCATATGAATCGACAACAAAAAGAAGAAAACCTTATAAACGAACAATGGCCAATTCCACATACCAGGCAATAAGGGTGTATCTTTTAATACTTCTCACTATCATTTATACAGGTGGCAGCTGAAGATAACGTTTCTTTATTCTATAATATGGTTGCTCAAATGGGCATAAAATCACAAATAGCTGTCCTCAAAACCAGTCAAGAGACATCTTAATCGTCACACTGACAATCTGAATGCCCAAAGGGAAAGGATCTGATTATTGTATTACTGGGACTCTGTACATGATAAATTCAAATATTTGTATTAACAAAAGCGTAGATTAAAATCACAGAAGTTAACGAATTCTTTTATCTATTCATTACATTTACAGTATTATCACTCACTCTCTCTCTCTCCATCTCTCTCTCTCTATCTATGTATCTATCCATCTCTCTCTCTCTCCTCTCTCTCTCTCTATATATATATATATATATAAATATATATATATATAGAAGGTGTTCCTAAAATCTGGACACATAGGAAATCTCATTAACTATATATCTTTTACCTCCATAAAGTAAACATTGTTCTGCCGAAAGAAGAAAGAATTGGCTTCTTTTTCTTGGGTACGCTAAAAGAGGTGTACTCAATGAAGATCACAGATGCAACACATTTGATTGAACGCATACAGAGTGAATGTGCTAAAATTGGCGGCATTGTGGATTTATTGCATCAAGTTCACGTGAATCTTGCAAAGCGCACCAACCTTTGCATCACATTTTTGCCTAGGGTGCCCAGACTTTACAGGAAACTCGGTATAATACGCCAAGTATTGTTTTAAGCTCAACACCTCAAGCGGAACTCGTACATACGATCCATCCCGAAAGATGCTGAGAAAATGGTCGGTACCATATGGTTCTTGTACCGCTCCAGTAAACAGCTGACTCCTGCCTCTTTCCTCTACCTTTTCAAGGTCGAGATCAGACCTAAAATGAAGTACTGCTACCATGTACGGGCAGGAGCTGCACAGTCTTCAATTTCCAGTCACGATAGAGTCAAAAAGCGTCTACAAGGCCTTGTGGATGATTAATTATTTTTCACCCTGTTATACAGGAATAAAGTAGCACTGTCGACACTTGAGTTTGAACCTAGATCGCCAGTGTGCAAACACAGGCGATCCCATTATTGAATTAAGCAGACCACGTCACCATAGAGGAAACGTATTTTTTTATTATTTTTTTTTAAGCATTTCACCCCAAGCAAGGCGGGAAGCCACTAGGACGCAAGGGGTTACAGAAAATAGCAAGATCAGATAGGATTGATAGAAAAGGATGAGGGTAGTAGATAGATTAAAGCAACTGGAGATGTCGATTGACATTACACTTGAATAGCTGGAGATTATAGCTCACAGGGAAACAGGAGAAGGAAGAGAGTTCCACAGGCGAGGAGGTGCGAGACATGAAGCTATTAGGAGTAGAAGAGACGGCTACATTTAGGAGTTTCGACAGTGAAGGGTGAGAGCGGGATGCCAGCCTCGTAGGGCGCTTGGACTCATGAAGTCTGGAACCAGCGAATGCAGCTCCTCAGGAGCAATTTCCATGAAAGTATTTGTAGAACAGACAGAGGGAGGCGACGGCGCGCATCTGTGAGAAGTGACTGTGGACGAGACGCCAGGGCAGGGCCAACCATATTTCATATCCGCTTCTGGAGCCTATCAAGAACCCCGAGGCAAACAGAAGGGGCGCCAGACCATATATGACAGCAATACTCCATGCAAGGGGCGAATTGTGGATTTGTATATCTGGAGGATACTCAGAAAAACTTCCTAGCACGGCTCAGGGAGCCAACTTTCCTCGCAGTGGACGAGGCAATTGACTCGATGTATTTATTCCATCTCAGGTCAGCAGTCAACGTGAGACCGAGAAGCCGCAGAGTTGCTCTCGAAGTTGAGCGTCAGACATTCTAATGGAGGGAAGGAAGGCTCTCTGTGGTGATTAATAGAGAGCAGTTTTGTCTTCGGAAAAGTAGCTGACGTTAACGATTGATTGCTATTTCTCCTCTATTCTCTATTACTATTCGGATCACTATTTCTAGTCTATCCTCTATTACTATTCGGATCACTATTTCTAGTCTATCCTCTATTACTATACGGACCGCTATTCTCTACTCTATTTACTATACTATTTCTCTATTCAGATGACTATTCGGTGGTTACTTTCCGAGCTAGTATTATCAAGCAAGTACTATTAGTCCGAGTGATATTCGAAGGCGTCTGACACCAGTATTGTTCAACGGCGTTGCTATAGTTGTAATCTGCGATTACAAAGTCTCTACTACAACGGGCATTACGAAAGTACAATGAGTATTCGTTGACGTCACAAAAGTGGTAACAAGTGTTCGTTGACATCACAAAACATCCTATAACCCTTTGGCTGCAAATGAAACATTGCAAGACTTTCGCTATATCGCTATTTCCTTAGTTTCACCAGTTCTAACCTTGACGGCTAACACCTACCATGATACTCACATTGTAACGAACCACCTTCTTTCCCTTCGTGAGATGTAGATTCCACTCGAAGGGCTTCTTCCCACGAATTAATGGTGTAGACATTCACGGTGTACGCAATTTGGGAATAACCAGTTGTTTTAAGCTTGAATGTGGGGTGGTGTTAATCGTTAACGTTTCAGAAATGAAAATCAGCGGGCCGAGTTCCAATTCCAATTGGGTTCGTTATATTCACTTATATGCAATTATCTTTGGGAAAGTTGTGAATTCACATCTTCCCCCAACTATGGGTTAAATAGTAGGACGTCTATCAGTAAATCTTTATTTAAAAAATATTACAATCTAAAAATACTTTCTGGCTTAAAATAATATTAAAAGGTTGGCAAGCCGTAAAAAAAACATATCAGTCGAAAAATGAATTTAAAAAAACAACTCTTCATAATGCTCTAAGTTTATCTAATTTTCGCAAAGTTGTTTCGTAAGAGAACATCATATGAAAGGAAAGCAGGAAGCAGCGATTGAAAATGGAACTTATAGACATGGCTTGAGTAAATTAAATAGCGATCGATCACTTCCGGGCGAAAGGTGAACTTCTTATTTTCAGTTAATTATTTATAAAGACTCAATTCTAAGGGGACAAAAAGTAAATTTCTCAGTAAAAGGAAGATTCCTAGATACGAACTACGAATCAGGGACATCAAAATTAATCAAGTACAAAAATTTAAATATCTCGGTAAGTGGACGGAAAATATGGCACCGAAATCCGAAGGTGGACTGGAATCGGAAAGAAAAGATTAAGAAACAAGAAAATATAATTAGAAACGAAAGGAGTGCTCAACAGCTATGCAATATCAGCATCCTTCTGTAGAACCACATTTCTGTGGGGCTACAGAAGGATGCTGAGAATCTCATGGACTGAACACGTGATTAATGACGATGTTTTAAGAAAAATGGAACCAAAAAGAACGCGACTACTTAGAATCGGAAAGAGACGAGTCAATTATTTTTAGGGCGTATAAGGTGGAAAGAGGGTTTATGAAAGCACTTAGTGAAGGCTAAAGAGACAGAGAAAAGTAATGAATAACTTACCTAAAGAGCTTGTGTAAAAGGTTGACAGAACAAGGTTTTGGAGAGATAGCAAAAAGACAAATCTTACTAAGAACTACAAAGGACAGGAAGTTGTAGAGAGCCATGATCGCCCATGTCCTGAAGGGATACAGCACATAGAAAAAAATTTAAATCTTTCTTGGACGTAAAAGATTTTTTCTTTTCTTTTTCTTTTTTCTTTTACTTTTCTTCTTTTTTCTTTTTTTTCCTTTTCTTTCATCTTTTTTTTCCTTTTCTTTTCTTCTACTTTTTCCTTTTTCCGTTTCTTTTTTCTTTCTTCTTCTTTTACCTTTTCTTTTTCCTTTTCTTTTTTCTTTTTTCTTTTTCTTTTTTCTTTTTTCTTCTTATTCCTTTTCTTTTTTCTTTTTTCTTTTTCTTTTTTCTTCTTCTTTTGCCTTTTCTTTTTCCTTTCCTTTTTTCTTTTTCCTTTTTCTTTTTTCTTTCTTCTTCATTTTCCTTTTCTTTTTTCTTATTCTTTTTTCTTTCTTCTTCTTTCTCCGTTTCTTTTTTCTTCTTCTTTTTCCTTTTCATTTTCTTTTTTCTTTTTCTTTTTTCTTTCTTCTTCTTTTTCCTTTTCTTTTTCTTTTTTCTTTTTTCTTCTTTTTCCTTTTCTTTTTTCTTTCTTCTTTTTGTTTTTCTTTCTTCTTCTTTTTCCTTTTCTTTTTTCTTTTTCTTTCTTCTTCTTTCTCCTTTTCTTTTTTCTTTTTCTTTTTTCTTCTTCTTTTTCCTTTTCTTTTTTCTTTTTCTTTCTTCTTCTTTTTCCTTTTCTTTTTTCTTTTTCTTTTTTCTTCTTCTTTTTCCTTTTCTTTTTCTTTTTTCTTTTTCTTTTTCTTCTTTTTCCTTTTCTTTTTTCTTTCTTTTTCTTTTTTCTTCTTTTTCATTTTCTTTTTTCTTTTTTTTTCGTTCTTCTTTTTCCTTTTCTTTTTTCTTTTTCATTTTCTTTTTTCTTTTTCTTTTTCTTTTTCTCTTTTCTTCTTTTTTCCTTTTCTTTTTTCTTTTTCTTTTTCATTTTTCTTTTTCTTTTGTCTTTCTTCTTCTTTTTCCTTTTCTTTTTTCTTTTTCTTTTCTTTTGCATTTCTTCTTTTTCCTTTTTTGTTTTTTCTTTTTCTTCTTTTTCTTCTTTTTTCTTTTTCCTTTTTTTTTTTCTTTTTTCTTCTTTTTCCTTTTCATTTTTTCTTTTTCTTTTTTCTTTCTTCGACTTTTTCCTTCAACCATTTCTTTTATCTTTTGCATTTTTTTCCTATTTCTTTATCCCTTTTTGTATTTTTTTTTTTTTTAGTTTTCTTTTTTCCTTTTTTCTCAGATTGTGAACCGTTTCTCGTCATAACGAGAAGCTGAAAAGGCAAACAAGAGAATAAAAGCAACGTAATAGAAGAAGAGGCTTACAATAATGGGACGAAGGTAGATCAACCGAAATGAAGTCACATTCGGCAGAAGTGTGACGCTTCACTTTGGAATATTTGACACACGGGAATAAAGTGCTTAGATGAATATTCAAAGGTAAGTAAGTAGCTCTGAGGAGGTAAGCAAAAAAAACATTGGGGAAGCATTAACATAGACAAAAAGCACAAAGAAAAAAATAAAGAAATCGAGCAACTCGAGTTGTGAATTAAAATTTACGGTTTTTACATGTCCTTTTTTGCGCATGTTGACTCAATCCAATTGAAAATGATGACGGATCGACATTTTGATTTTAGGGATTTTACAAATATATTCGTATTATTTATTTAGCCAAATTGTTATCAAGGCAAAGTGGAGTAATGGATAGCAACTCAGATTGAGGAATCGAAAAGCCAAGTTCAAATTCCAGTCGGATCCATTATATTCACTCACATGCTTATACCTTTGGGAAAAGTATGAATTCTTCGTGGACAAAATAGACTCGTCTTATGACTATATTATACCCCACAAGAGGACTGTAGACAGCAAACGAGTTGACTACGATTGACTATGTGTACGATTTCTGTCGAACTCTCTGCTTTGGCAGAGAGGAACCTGGACGAAGCTTTGCCGAAGGGCAAGGTTTCACCTGGGGAGATAGACAGACACTGAACCCGTCTAGGCGGGTTCAAAGTGTATATTTTTTAGCCGAGCCTACGGGCTCAGAGAAACCCACATTAAACTCGGCCTTGTGCCATATACTTTCCTCGTGGGGGGGACTATTAAATACTGTGAACGTGTTGACTACTTTACTTAGCCGTCAGACGGACGTGCAACACTTCCGTATTCGTTCTTTTTGTTAATAATACGTTTTCACTGAATTGCTGAGTTTGAGTTTTCTTTCGGACCTCTTCCGGGTCCACGACAATCCTCTTCTTCTCCCCTTGGCTAAGGGTAAATAGCAGGACGGACTGGGTTTATAGCCTTGGATGGCAACCAGTCTCGGAGAAAGTAAATCTGAATTCAAAAACTCTATGTACCCTGGCGTAGCACATACTATACAGCCAAAGAAAGGGTCGTTCGAATTGGTTCGATGATTCCGACTACTGTCGAAAAAAATGATGATGATGATAAATGGTGAAACATGGGAGCAAAAAAAAGTAGATTTTCCACTGTTTTCTTGAAGGGTTTCCATTGGATATTAAACAGAGAAACATTGTACCACGTGTGAGGAGCTAGAGAATTCAAGAGATTGTCAACATTAACCTTTATACATTATGAAATGGACAAAGTCCGACAAATATTTAAGACATTTTTATATCTATAAAAAGAACGTATCAACATAAAAAATTTTGTTCATTTCATAATTTATGACGTCATTTGTTTACATTTGGATACGCATTGAGCAGATATGAATGAATGAGAGAAAATCCTGGAGAATTGTGTTTAAAAACAGTAAAATCGACTTTGCTAACCGAAACGCTCCTCTGTGGCCCAATCGGTTAAGGCACGTCAGGCTATATGACGGTTCCGTATAGGATACTGGTTTGATTCCTGTCGGAGGACGCATATTTTCTATGAAAATTTCTCGGACATTCAGTCTGGTAAATGTTGTTAATACTGTTTATTATAAACAGAGCGTTTACTTAAATATTTGTATCTATAAAAAGAATGTATAAACCTAAAAAAATGTCTTAAATTAACCTTCATCTATACTACATATCCTCATAATCAACTATTCTTACTACTCACTCTTACGTCCATAAAACAATCTTATTTAATATCCATCTATCTGGAGTTGCTCTTGGCCACTGCATTGGGTGAACAGTACCGGAAAAATCTTAAAAACATCTTTAGAGCTCATTCTGCACTACCTTGGTTTTCAAATCAGTTCCCGGGTATGACGATAAACTACTTCCGGCAGCAATGCCGCTAATCTGAAGATTGGAGGTTTTAAGGAATATGGAACGACCTCTTAATTGCTGTTGTTCCCAGGTCCACCATGACTTGGGGTGGTAGCACCTGTTAGGGTCCCAGCTATGGGCAAATAGTGAAATCCCAAATAAAAACACTATGAAAGTATAAAAATACTTGCAGTGCATTTTATGTGAAAAAAATTAGCAACAAAACCTATTTATAGTAAAATTAGTAGCAATACATGTTCAAAGTAACATGACCAACAATCTATTTTATCTGTAGTTGAAGCCATAAAATTGTGTTCAAATTATTTACATTTCGACATTGAATGACCAGACAAGGTTGATATGCCGTTGAACCAAATCAACCAAATAACTCACATGAAAACATACTTTCATAACATTAAGCCATATAATACCCGACAATTTCTTAAATTAAATTGTATTCCAAAATATAACTTTAACAAAACTACAGCATACAACACATATACTGTATACGTCTATCATGTTCACACGAACATGTTGAACATGATGGGTAAAGTGTCGCCATTTTATATTTTTGATTACGCACATGCGCGTTGTTTGTTTTTGATTTTGTCCACTGCGCAGTATAGTAAGGTCATGTGGTCAGCATCTGTGAGAAAAAGAGCACCACGATGCAATTCACCCCGCCAGAAATTTGGAAACGGTATGCTATATTGCTTGGCATTCGTGCCGAAAGCTCCAATATGAACATTGCAGAGGATTTGGAAAGAGTTGGATGAGTCTAATGGTTATAACGAAGGTGTTTGGAGTGATCACTAGGGCCCCAAACACAACATGGAGGCCTACTTGAAGTGACTTGAGGAGGCAATGTTGCCCTAGGTCAAAAAGGTGTCTGCTGGAAGACACTATGACTACCACATAAGGAAGGAAACTGACAGTCAGAAAATTTCTGCGACCATATCACTCCTTATATCTGGCCACCTATCTCCCCACACTGCACACCCCTTGATTTGGATCTCAGTTAAGCAAGAGACCAACAAAACTCCTTATAACACCAAAGATGAACTGGAGTCAATGATTATGGCAACATTCACCAACTTAAACAAGAAGACCGTCCAGAAGAGTTGCAGGAGATTCCGAAGTTATCTGGAGGCCATGACTGAAGCCAATGGCGATTTTATTGAATAAATTTATTCTTTGGTATTTCAAGATATTTTTGTGTAATTTTGGTAAATATCTCTGTTCAAATGAGATGTCAGTGTTATTTTCAATTTTGCGTCATATAGACGGCAATTTATCCATCGCACCCTGCATATGCACAAAAAGCTGAGTATCATCTTTCATGGAATCACTTGTGAAAGCAGAATAATATATCACATTTTTATTATTTCAAAACTCCCAAGAAAATCAAATTTCGGCATTAAATGACCCACAAGGTGTTGATATGTCGTTAAAACAAACAAATCGCTTGAGTATTGTGTGGCGTCTAGTCCAGAAAGGCTACTCTGAATTCCCCACCGTAGGGAAAGCAATAGGAATCGATTACAACATTTTGAATATTCATCATCGAATTAATAAAGATAAGGAGACTGTGGAGAACTATTAGGTTGGTGCAAAAATAATGACGTAATAATGTCGTTTTTTGACGTATTTTTTAACTTCAAAAAACGACATTAGTACGTCATTATTTTTGCACCATCCTAATATAACCGCCTATATCCAGAAGAGATGAAATTTTAAAAAATTGTCCCAGAAATCCGGACTTTAAAAAAAAATCTGATTAGAATGCGGACAGCTTTAACCTCTAAATCGAAACAGAATCTATTTTAGACAAAAGTTTTCTTTGTTTGTTGATTTAATGGCAATACTTCATTCATTGGTGGAAATAAAATAAAATGAATCAAGACAAAGCTTCAATGATTAATGGAACTAATAATTATAAGTAATAATTATAATCTTATATATAAAGTACAGTGTATGTTCTGTGTTTGTGCGTGTATGTGTCCAAGGTAATCCTCCGCTTCCACTGGTCCGATTTCAATGATGCATAGCTCATTCAAAAGCCCTAGAAAAGTTAGGCGCAGGGAACGATTTTTGCTGAGTTCAGATTCAGAGTTGCAAGATTATGAGAGGTTAAAAATATATATTAATATATTATACTAGCCGTTATCGTTGCTTTCATGGTTCAAGTAGAGCAACTCTTATTTTCCTTTTGTATCCAAAATTTGCAGTGCATATTTTATTATAAACTAGTTTCATCGACGGCATTTATGCTAGCTCCTGTGGAGGACTTTTTGGTTTGGCCATCATCACAATAGCTAGGGAGGAGTAGACGCGATAAGTTTCAATAAACTACAGAAGAACTCAAAATAGATCGCTGTATTGAATTAACGTTTAAGCTTACCTTTTAAAAATTCAACGATAATTCTCCGGCTGCCACTTAATTTAAAGAAGATTTGATGTACGTAGATCCTTATTTTCCATACAAAAACACTTATTTTTATTTCATGGGTGGCAGAACAGGGGACAATTTATAAGATAAAGTTAATATAGTGTAAAGATGGGAAAATAGAAATTAGAATTAGTTATACATTCAGTATTTGAAGAGTTGGAGAAACGTAATAGTAAAATTAAAGTAAAACCTATCATGGGATCTATTAGGTTGGTGCAAAAATAATGACGTGACAATGTCGTTTTTGACGTATTTTTAACGTCAAAAACGACATTATTACGTCATTATTTTTGCACCAACCTAATATATGAAGAAATGCGAAATTGGAGCACAATTATCCGGCTAAACACTGAATTGCTATTCTCTTATTAAATCTTGACCTCTTCAAGTCAGGATTTGGCTGTTATCTTTCCTGTAAAACCCCCAGGAACTTTACTTACTGCCTTTTCTTACGCTAATACAGTAACCCTCTGCCTTGAGTGGCTCTTGGGCCTTGTAGTAGTGGAATATTTATAAAAAAAATAAATAAAATTATCCTATGACAATTGTGCCGAGCTAGTCTCGAAAGGGTGTGTTCGAATGTATCTTACAACAAACAGGAAGTTTTCTCTGAATTATCGTATTGGGGCTTATGGAATGGTTATCACTTCAAAGCAAATCCAGACACTTTGGAATTGGCCCACCGATTCCATTTTCGAAACACTTCACAGTTAGGCGATTAAGATCAGGCTAATTCAATTATAGATTCTTGGCAACCATTTAAAAAAAAAAATATTAAAGTACAGTTATCAGCGGACACACCACTGTTATGAGGTAAGTATAAACGTGAGGCGTGCGCTATTAGCTGTATGTGTGAAGTAGCGTACAGGTCAATGCAGTGCGCATGCGCGTTTGCCTACGCATGTTTGGGCATGCGCTGAATCACGTATCCTGAGATTTCGAACAGCAAACAAAAACACACGGTTTGTTTATTTTTGCTTCAAGGTGAGAAATAAAACCGAAAACATTGGATTTATAATTAAAACAAAAGGTCGGTGAAAAAAACAAAACTAAGACGAGTGATAAGAAAAGAGATAAAAGTCGTTTATATAAGTAAAACTGGCAAACAAGTGAAAAATATCGAATAACAGACAAAAGATTTTTTTAAATGGCGAAAGTGAAAATGAAAACAATCTTATCAGTAAAGAAAAAAAATAATTGAGAGTTGAAAGAATAATTCATGTTTTAACTTTTTATGTCCAATTCCATTTTTTTTATAATGCAATTCCATAACGCTTATATATATATATATATATATATATATATATATATATATATATATATATATATATATATATATATATATGTGTGTGTGTGTGTGTGTGTGTGTGTATGTGTATATATATATGTGTGTGTGTGTGTGCGTGTATGTTTGTAAAATACATAATGCAGAATATAGACGCATATATGTGCGTGTATTTTTGTAAAATGCATAATGCAGAATATATATATATATATATATATATATATATATATATATGTATATAGATATAGATACATAGATATATATAGATATATATGTGTATGTTTGTAAATATAATATATATATATATATATATATATATATATATATATATATATATATATATATGTTATATTATATAATTTATATATATATATATATATATATATATATATATATATATATATATATATATATATATATATTTTATATATATATATATATATATATTTATATTATATATATATATATATATATATATATATAT
>CAHIKZ030000424.1:515000-525000 GCA_903632075.3 Acanthosepion pharaonis | reverse complement strand
TAGATAGATGGATAGATAGATAGATAGATAGATGGGAATGGATAGATAGATGGATATGATAGATAGATAGATGGATGGATAGATGGATGGATGAATAGATATGGAGATAAGATAGATAGATAGATGGATAGATGGATAGATGATGGATAGATGGATAGATATATGGTCAGAATGAGATAGATAGTTTTGCTACTATTTGTCACAGTATTTCTTTTCCTCTTTATAATTCCTTTGTTTTTTCCTTTGCTATTTTCCTTCCTTCTCTCGATATCATCATCTTGTCTTTACCTATTTATTTTGCTTTCATCAACCGACCATCTCCTCCCATCCGCCGACCCTCCTGCATCCACCTTTCACCCATTCTTCATCCACCTGCACCTCCTCCTTTCCCCAGATCGAACAAGCGAGGTCATTCAGTGCAAAATGTTGAAGTACCGCCTACAAGGCTAAAAGCATCGACTGAGCTACGTCGCTTCATACGTAAACACCTACACACATACATGCGTACACACATACACACACTCGCGTGCGCGAGCACATAGGCGGAATGCGCAGTATAGCATACACACGCGTACACACACACATATATATATACATATATATATATATATATATATATATATATATATATATATATACATACATACATATATATATATATATATATATATATATATATATATATATATATATATATATATATATAAGTACTCCATAAAATATATATCATTACACTCAGTGCACCACACGCAAGTACACTAGCATTCATAAACGTCAGCGCGTAAAGTACGTGAGGGTGGGGGAGTATTTTTATTCAGTAAAAAAGAAAAAAAAAGAATGAAATAAACTATTGTCCCTCTTTGCGAGCCGACAGGGATTTGTTAAACTGTAAACATCGCAGTAGAATAAAACTGATTCCGGAGAGTATTCTGATGAAGTGTTTGGGGGGGGGACTTTTTCTTTAATGAGCGAAAGAGTATAGCAGTATTTTGGTCTGACTTTTTATCAGAATTTTAATTTCCGAAATAACCATGTTTTCTTCTACAATTTCTTTCTGTTTCGTCTTTTGACAAAACAAACTTCAATAGTTTTCATTCGCATCAAAATAGGACTATTTTCACTTTCACTTTCGACATTTAACAAACAAATGGTATTTTCACTCTAGACAAGCGGAATAGGTCATTTTTAAATTACTATTTCGGTTTTCATCAAATAAATATCAATATTTTCATTCACAACACGACACGGTATGACTGTTTTCACTTTCACTTTCGGCTTTCATAAAACATCAATATTTTCCTTCACGACAAACAAAATGGAACTAATTTTACTTTCACTTTTGAAATTTATTAGCATCAGTATTTTTATTAGCGACAAGCAGAATAGGCAATTTTTAAATTACTTTTTCGGTTCTCATCAAATAAATATCATTATTTTCATTAACGACACAACATTATATGACTATTTTCACTTTCTCTTTCGGCTTTCATAAAATATCAATATTTTCATCCACGACACGGTGTCTCAGGATTGTTTTCAATTTCTCTTTCAGCTTTCATCAACTATCAATATCATCATTTATGAGACAGCATGGTAGGACAATTTTCACTTTCTCTTTTGGCTTTCATCAGCTACCAGTATTTTCATTCACGACACAGCATGGTAAGACTACTTTCACTTTCTCTTTTGGCTTTCATAAAATATCAATATTTTCATTACGGCATGGTAGGACTATTCTCACTTTCTCTTTCGGATTTCATCAACTATCAGTATTTTCATTCACGACACGATGTGGTAGGACTATTTTCAGTTCCTCTTTCGGATTTCATCAACTATTAGTATTTTCATTCGAGACACGGCATTGTAGGACTATTCTCGCTTTCTCTTTCGCCTTTCATAAAACATCAATATTTTCATTAACGACACAGTAGGGTAGGACTATTTTCACTTTCTTCTTCACCTTTCGTCCACTATCAGTATTTTCATTCACGACACGGCACCATAAAATATAAACATTTTCATTAACGACAACGGTGTGGTATGACTATTTTCACTTTCACTTTCGGCTTTCGTCAAATGTCAGTGTTTTCGTTCACGACAAGCTATGTTAGGTCATTTCAACTTTCGCTTTTGGTTTTCAATAAACAAACATTTGTTTTTGTATTTATGGTAAACAAACTTTTGATGTATTTTGTCTCTGTTTTTTTGTCTTTTCCCAAACCGATATTTATTTTTATTCAGGTTCTAGTATGCGTGTTGTGTTATGGAATTCTCATGAACAAGAGAGTAAGAATTAATATACAGACAATTACGTACAATTAACAATAACATATTTTATTTCTTTAGCTAAAAAATAGGAAATATACGAAAGGGCTAAATGTTGGTATGTATAAATGTTATTTCTTTTACAAACGTGTGTGTAAAGTTGCTATAAACGATTATGAGAGACATTTATCAAGTGTTCTTGGCAAACTTGTACCCTCGTGCCAGAAAAAAAAAACTGAATGTCAAACGGACGATTTTTCCCTTGACACCGCTAATATTTTAACTACCTCCACTCCTCTGTAATGTTTATTGTTTTAGGAGGCGATGATTAGAATTATAATAATGCCTAAGCACATAATGAAAGTAATTTTATACATTTTTTGTTCTTGACAATTTACAAAAACATATATTAAACACGATTTATTTATTGGATTGTTTATTTACAAGAATAAATTCATATTTACAACATTCTAAAAATAATACAATTAGAACTAATGTAATGCAATATTTATCCTTTACCAATTTATAAAGAAATAAATATGAAAGTGAATTTATACATTTTCTTTGTTCTTGAGAATTTACAACAAAAATAATAAACATTATTTATTTATTAGATTGTTTATAGGAATGTTTGGCAAGATTATCGGCTAATTGCCAATTGATTCGGACTTTATAAAATTGTAAATAATAAGGATTTCCTTATAGTTGGTTCACATATATTTAGTAATGTTTTATAAATTTATGAATAAAAAATTGTTTTCATATATTTACGAAAATGTATAGAAAGTGCTCAGATTTCTGGATTATCAACAATAAATTCATGTTCAGGTTCTTACAATATCTTACCTTTCTTAGGAAAATCTTCTGTTGTCACAATGTAAGATATTTACAAACAATAGCAATTTTTTTCTCTAAGTAGTGAAAAACTGGAGGAGATTGACTGAGTTGTTTGCCTGGATGTCTGGAGACATTGGATGACAGAAAAATTAAAAAATGTGTATGTAAATATAAATGTAAAAGTGAACACTGAAGTCAACACTCAGAGGCGACAGTGTTGACTTCATGCTCACTTTACATTTATATTCATATATATATATATATATATATATATATATATATATATATATATATATGTATATATATATATATATATATATAATTCCACACACACACACACATATATATATATATGAAGAAAAATATACAAAAAACAAACAAAAATCCTTATATACAATTATTCAAAATACTCAAATTTTAGGAATACGTTTTCACGGCGTCGCCCACGTGATGACAACGTGATCATGTTTTAAACGGGGCGCTGATCTTATAAAACTTTCACTTATCTGTTGGATAAGTCTTGTTCTTATGTCAATCGTCTTTGTCATGTTGAATTGATAATGTTAATTATATTTTATGAATATGTCCTGAAGATGGTTTATTAGACCGAAATGTCCGATGTTGACATATTAACATTATAACAGCATAATTGTATATAAGGATTTTTATTTTTTTTTCCGTATATTTTTCTTCATACTGTCGGATCTATATCCATATATTTGCTTGCATATATATATATATATATATATATATATATATATATATATATATATATATATATATCCATCGACCCATGTTCGATGAAGTTTTTAAGGAGAAACACATTATATAGAATTTGTAAACTTTGTCGTTCTCACAATGTTATAATATATAGAAATAAATATCATATTGTCTCATGCATATGCATATATATAGAGAGAAAATAGGGAGACAGACAGACAGACATTTTCTAACCCGACATTACTTCTTATTACTATAAATCAGTAGTTCTCAACCTTTTTCTACCCATAAATCACTTTTATTCTTAAATTTTGGGGTGGACCCCATAACCATTCGATGAAAAGAAGTTTATTTTATTGTTTTACTAGCAGATAAGTTTTATTATCGAAATAGTAAATGTTTTGAATGAAGTAAAACTAATTTAATGGAAATAGACTTGTATTTATCAACTAAATTCTACGGAACTTTTGTGCACACTAGTAAAATAACTCCTCATAAAACATTTTAAAATGGATCCTGTGATCCATACGCGCCCCAGTTGAGAACTTTTGTTATAAATATTATTTTTAGTGCGCACAGATATTTGAGTTGTAATCCATGTTTTTTTTTTAATTTCTTAAACAATGAAATCAATAACAGCCAACCTAAATTGATTAGGAATCCTACTAAAGAAAGACTGTACCTAAACCGGAATCGGACATGTATTTTCTTTTCCATCATGAGAACGGCTTCTACCAATTTTGCCTTTACCAATTTTGCCACGGCGTCTATAGAGGCAAATTTAAATTACATATTTATCTATTTAATAATGTTGGGTAATAAAAAATTCATTAAAATTAC
Source organism: Acanthosepion pharaonis (assembly GCA_903632075.3). NCBI lineage: Eukaryota > Metazoa > Mollusca > Cephalopoda > Sepiida > Sepiidae > Acanthosepion > Acanthosepion pharaonis. The sequence continues at coordinate 520,338 of CAHIKZ030000424.1, read as the reverse complement.
TTCTTTATCTTTATCGGAATACAACAGCTGATTGTCCAACTGTTGTATTCTGGTACACTTTCATGTCTTGTAGCCCGCCAATCGGCGTGTGTCTACTTAGATTTATATCTTGGTCGGCCTATGAACTTTTCAGCCGATCCCCGTATTAATTAATGGGGAATATAACATCATGACGAAATTTGCATGGCATCAGCGTTGCATCCTTTATTTTCTCTACGCTTTCTTTTCCCTTTTCTCTTTTCCCCTCCTCCTCCTCCTCAAACTTCTCCTCCTCCTCTTTCTTCTTCTTCCATCATCATCATCATCATCATCATCATCATCATCATCATCATCATCATCATCTTTATATCGTTCTTCTTGTTTTTCTTTTCCTTCTTCTCTATTCCTTTTTTCATCATTCGTCCTTGATATGACGATAAGCTACTTCCGGTAGCAAGCCCTCTGGTCAGGAGACTGGAGTTTTTGAGGAGCGTGGAACCACCTGTTAATTGTTGTCGCTCCCAGCTCCACCCTGACCCGGGGGGGTAGCAACTGTTAGGGCCTCAGCTATTGGGTAAATAGTGAAACTTCAAACTTACATTTTTATAATAAAATGACTAACAAGACATTTTATAGCAAAATGACAATCAATGCAACACTAAACAAATAGTAAAATTATAGTAAAATTACCAACAATACACTTTATGATCTACAAGCTATATAGAACTTTTTACCTTCAAAGTATAAATTTATGTACAAAATATTTGTCGCTCAAGCCATGAAATTGTGTCCAAAACATTTAGATTTCGACATGAAATAACCCATAGAGGTGTTGATATGCCGCTAAACAAAATCAACCAATCAAATTCTTCATCATGTCTATTCTTTTCTTCTGTGTTGCTTTCTTCTTCTTCTTCTTCTTCTTCTTCTTCTTCTTCTTCTTCTTTCTTTCTTTCTTTCTTTCTTTCTTTCTTCTTGTCTGAGTTCACTTTTCTCTTTTTTCATTTCTGTCTTCTTTTCTCCCCTCTTATCTCATATTTCTTCTTCGTTTTATTTCTATCCCTTTCGTTTAGTCTTTCTTTCTTTCTTTCTTTCTTTCTTTCTTTCTTTCTTTTCTCTATCCTGTCCTTCGCTCTTTCTTTTTTCTTTTATTGTAGTTTTTCTTGCTTCTTCCTGTTGCTACCCTAAACTTTCTTCTTCGTCCTTTTCTTCTTTTCCCTTTTCTTCTTCTTCTTTCTTTCTTTTTGTTCTTTCTTCTGGTTTTAATTCACTTTTCTCTCTTTTTTTTATTTCTTCTTTTCTCTCTTCTTCTCTCATCTCTCTTCGTTTTTTTTTTCTTTTTTCCCTTTTCTTTCTTTCTCTTCTTTATTTTGTTCTTCTCTCTTTCTTTTCTCCGTTTATCCCAGTTTTTCTCTCTTCCATCTGTTCTTCCCCTAAACTTTCTTCTTCTTCTTCTTCTTCTTCTTCTTCTTCTTCTTCTTCTTCTTCTTTTCTTTCTCACTCTCACTCTCTCTCTCTATTCCTAATGATTTGCACATTCTCTTCCGTTACCTTATTTCTTCCACTTCCCATTTTCTCTCTTTCTACTTCTTTTTTTTTACTCTATCTTCCTCGCTTGTTTCTTTCTTTTTTTGTCATCTCCTATTCTCATTTCTTGCCTTGCCTTTTTTTGCTCCTTTTATCAAAACAAAGAACAAATATACCAACTCAAGTTCAAGAATTTATTTTTTAATACTTCTCTTTCTTCAACTCGTATGTTTTTCGTTAAGAGTAAAGATAAAAATAAAAAATAAAAACGGGGTGGGGTACAAAAACCCACCCAACGATGGCACCTCGTAGACAAGTGGCACATTAACAACCTGTGGCGAACTTCTTGGGCACAGCCGAAGAACCTCGAAGTAAAAGTCGCGATTTAAGAGACAACTTTTAGTGTCAACATGGGAAGATTTATGGCAAAGTTGCCTTTTAGAGCCATGAATGTCTTTGGAAATGGTGACACCTTTAAGTGCGCAGCCTGGGTACAGGAGTTTATATAAGAAAGAGGTTTGGGTGAATGTAATGTTGAGAGAGAAGAAAAACACAAGGACCAGGATTGGATTTAACGATAAAAGATAATCAGGGGTTAAGTGAGAGAATTATGATTGTAATTAGCGTAGTTATCAGATAAATGTTTAAATATCTGTCTATATTTGTAAGATGAGATATTGCAATTATTTACATTGTTCGGACTGTTGTCCTCATCCTCATTGCCATATACACGACGTTTCATCCATTGTACGCTCCGGCCTTCTTCGAGATCTTTCTAAATATCTTAGATGAGGTATTGTAATTATTTACATTGCTTGGACTGTTGACTTCATCTTTATTGCCATACTCACGGCGTTTCATCCGTTGTACGCCCAGGCCTTCTTCAGGAATTTCCTATATTTCTGAGATGATTTATTGTAATTATTTACATTGTTCGGACTGTTGTCCTCATTCTTATTGCAATATTCGCGATGTTTCGGTCGTTGTACGCTCCGGCCTTCTTCGGGATCTTTCTGTCTTTCTGAGATGAGATATTGTAACTATTTACATTATTTACATTGTTCTGACTGTTATCCTCATCCTCATTGTCATATTCACGACGTTTCATCCGGTGTATGTCCGGCCTTCTTCTGCAACTTTCTATTTTTCTGAGATGAGTTATTGTAATTATTTACTTTGTTCGGACTGTTGTACTCACCTTTATTGCAATATTCACGAAATTTCGGCTTTTGTACGCTCCGGCCTTCTTCGGAATCTTTCTATATTTCTGAAATGAGTTATTGTAATTATTTACATTGTTCGGACTATTGTACTCATCTTTATTGCAATATTCCCGACGTTTCGATCGTTGTACGCTCCGGCCTTCTTCGGAATCTTTCTATATTTCTGAGATGAGTTATTATAATTATTTACATTGTTCGGACTGTTGTACTCATCTTTATTGCAATATTCACGACGTTTCGATCGTTGTACGCTCCGGCCTTCTTCGGAATCTTTCTATATTTCTGAGATGAGATATTGTAATTATTTACACTATTTACATTGTTCGGACTGTTGTCCTCATCCTCATTGTCATATTCACGACGTTTCGGTTTTTGTACGCTCCGGCCTTCTTCGGTTAAGAAGTTTTTTTTTGTCTTGGAGTTCTTGAAAAGATGTCATATTGACAAAGTGAATGTCTAATTGTATCCGTACTCACTTTTTCTCCATTGACTTCTAGTCCTCCCTGAAGTTCTTTAAGCGTAACTCGGGGCTCGTTGCCAACTCTTCTCGACAATAACCTTGCCATACGTTCCGTTTCCTTTCTAGAACGACCAGAGCTTTTTGGGGACGAATGGAGTGACACGTCTTCCAGTAACGAATTATCGCGCCAACTGAACTCAATAACACATTTAACTGACTAGATATCTTCCTATAACCAAGTCCATTTGTATGAAGGTTAACAATACATTTACAGAGGTCTTGATCAAATATTTTGCTTTTCCCCATTTTGTCAAAACTTAAAGGACGATTTACAGAAAAAGAACGACGCAATACTTTTAATCATTCTTAAAAGTAATCATAATATTAATGTGGAACTTTCTAAAATCAACCCTTAATTTGGAACATTCTTGACAAATTTGAACACTTTTATAAAAAAAAAAAGCTGTTGTAATTAAAAAAAATGTGTTGTAAACTTTTGAGTTACTAGATATCAGTTTTTCTTTGTGGGATACATTTTTTTTTTGAAATTTTAAAAAAGATCTGATTGTTTGACTGAATACCTAGATATACAGCGCTGTTCGATAAAGTGACTCACCTTATCCTTTGAATTTAGCTCAACTTTCGTTTCATCGGAGAAGAGAACATTCTTCCAGTCTTCTACAGTGAAATTTTTGTAATAGTGAGCCCAAGTCTCTTGACTTTGTTGGCTTTGCTTATTAGTGGCTTAAACCTTTGTGTACAAGATTTGTAGCCTTGTTCTGATGGACTGTTGAAGAGGCAAGACTAACACTTCGCTTAGACTGGCTGCAATTTCTTGGCTAGTTACAGTCCTATTCTTCGCAACTTTTCTCTTGATTACCCTGTCAGTTCCATCATCAATCTTTTTCTTTCATCCCCTTGTTTCCTTCCTTGGAGCAGGAGTGGCATCATTATGTGCCCTAAGCACTCGAGAGACAGTTGATTGCGAAGTTATAGTAATTTCTGCAATTTCTCTCATAGACTTCTCTGCTTTTGAGAGGGCAATAATAGATGCCTTAAGTGGTTCTGATGCGTGTTTGTACCCTTACATCTGGTTAGTGACTTGAGTGGCTATTTCAAGCTGTTTTTATACTATATGAAGCTTTCTGGAATATTCTGGAATACTCTAGATTTAATTTAAGCTGTTCTAGAATTCTCTAGAATATTGTTCTGAGTGTATTGTAAAATAGTTTTCAATATTTTGTCAAAAGTTCTTTAAATTTACCAGTTTAATCATAAGAATGCGATATCTGAGTTACTATTTTTATGAGTTTTTTCCTGAATCGCATTTATATCCAAATTTATAATTATCAATCGAATACCTTAGGGTGAATAAACTTTTTTCCTAGGTGATTGGGAAGGGGTTTTTATATTAGTAAGATTAAAAATTATTTTAACCCCAAAAACAATAGACAAAAAATATTTTTAGTAAAAAAAATGACTGGTCTACGAGCAGTAAAAGTTTAATTAATTTAACTGTAATAGAAATACCTAAAACCATTTTTGCACGTGGTGTAAACAATGTCGTTGTACAATGTCGTTGTACTGTATATATATATATATATATATATATATATATATATATATATATATATCCTTCATCACCACCTCTGGTCCCGCCTAGGCAAACTTTCACGACAAGAATACGTCACGCCACTTACATAATAGCAAACAACTGACATTTCCACGAACCACTGTCATGTGGAGTCGTCTCCTAACAGGATTTCTCCCCGATCACTATAATCTTAAGCTATTCATGCCTAGAGGAAATCGTTTTCTCCCTCACCTATACACACGCATGGCCTCTACCTAGTGTGGCTACCGAGTCTTGTAAAGAATGGCTCTCTCACTGTAATATATATATATATATATATATATATATATATATATATATATATATATATGTATGTATATATATACAAATCCCGTTTATTTTAAATATCAAATAGAGTTTTAAAAATGAAAAAAAGAAACAGTAATCCCTTTATAATATATGACTGCGCCAACATTGTGATAACTAGATATACTTTTTAAAATTTAAATTACCTAACGGCCAGTCTATACCCAGCACCTGAAGATTGCGTTGAGCATGAAACTCCGAGTCGTGCTA
>CAHIKZ030000424.1:492500-512500 GCA_903632075.3 Acanthosepion pharaonis | reverse complement strand
TTCCTGTATTCATACTTTATCTATATCGATATTAAATAAATCAAACATTCTTCAAGTGACTTATCTGACAGACCGACTCAAAAGTTTGGCGTTGAAACGTTCCTCAGGGCCAGGTGTTCAATAAAACGATTAATTCTTTGAATTACACAATATTATAGCTCCAGTTATTCATTGAGCATTTTCTGGCAGAAACTGGTCAATCCCTCATTATTATTATTACTATTATTATTATTATTATTAATATACATATTTTTCTTTCTCTCTCTCTCTGTCTCTCTCTCTGTCTCTCTCTCTCTCTCTCTTTCCCCCTTTCTCTTTCTCAATCTATCTATCTATATATATATATATATATATATATATATATATACAGTGGGGGGAAATAGATATTCGTACACATGAAAAATTGTATTTTTATAAATGCAAAAGCCTTAACTAAAACAAATTTTGATACATTTTATGTGTAAAGATACATTTTATTAAAAAATAGTAATAAACTTAATTAATTCTTATTCTAACAAAAATTAATGCATTTTTTCATTTTAACTGATGAAAAAAGTATTCATACAAAACAAAAAACAGCATATTAACTTAATTTAATACTTTGTGGAATATCCTTTATTGAGTTCGACAGCTACCAGTCTATTCCTGTACGTCTCAACTGATGATTTACACACATTGAGTGGTATTTTGTCCCATTCTTCTTAGCATATTGTTTTCAAATTCTTGATATTTGTTGGTGCTCTTTTCCCAATTTGAATTTTCAAATATCGCCATAAATTCTCGATTGAGTTCAAGTCTGGGGACTGACTTGGCCATTGCAAGACAACAACGTTACTTTCAGCTAACCATTTCCTTGTAGATCTAGCGGTATGCTTAGGATCATTATCCAGTTGGAAAACCCAATCAGGAGGTAGCCGAAGTCTCTCAACAGAACGCATTCATCTTGCCATCTATTATTGATATTCTGCGAACACCTTTTGCAGAAAAACAGCCCCAGATCATGATACTACCACCACCAAACTTTACAGTTGGCAACGTGTTCTTTGGTAAGTAGGCTTCACCGTCCTTCCTCCACACATGATCTCGATAATTATGACCAAACAACTCTATTTTAGTTTCATCTGTCCATAGTACTTTTTCCCAAAACGAATATTCTTTATCATTATGCTCTCTAACGAATTTTAGCCTAGCATCTCTGTGTCGTTTCAAGAGAAGTGGAGTCTTCCTTGGGATGCGTGACTTCAGACTGTTTTTGTGTAGTTCATTACTTATTGTACGCTTGGTTACTTTAATCCCTAATGCACAAAAAATGTTCCTGCAGCTCTTCTCGGGTAACCTGAGGATTTTGTTGGATCTGGCGTCCTAATTACCTTGCTGATCTTAGAGAAATCTTCCACGGAGCACCTGTTCGTCTTTGGTTTTCGACGCTGTTACGAGTTTTAAACCTTGCAATGAACGAAGCAATTGTAGTAAAAGGAATATTCAGGTTGTTAGAAATCGTTCTGTAACTGTTCCCATCTTTCCAAAGAGACAAAATGTGTTGTTTTTGTGAAATAGTGAATTCTTTACCTTTAGGCATTATTAGAACCTTCTCGTAAGACTAGAAATTGCAGAATGGTCTGATAATGGCTAATAGCGTTAACTATAATTACTGATAACATTACTGGAACATTCTAGAATATACATTTTTCATAATTAATTGATTACTTTATTCTAATAATTGATTTGTACGAATACTTTTTTCACCAGTTAGAATTTTAAAAATGCATTAATTTCTGTTAAAATAAGAATTAATTAAGTTTATTATTATTTTTAATAGTATGTGTCTTTATATATAAAATGTGCCGAGATTTGTTTTATTTAAGGCTTTCACATTTATAAAAATACAATTTATCAAGTGTACGAATATTTATTTACCCCCCACTGTATGTATATATATATATATATATACGCGCTTTTAAAGGAGTTAAGTTCTGGCAATTTTATGATTTGTTATTATTATCATCATAATTATTATTATGAAGAAATATAATCTTAAGATATGCTATATTTATGGGATAAAGTGCTCAATATCAGAGATAGAGCGTGTGTAAATATAAAAGTGAAGAAGTGTCTCTAAGTGTTGACTTCTATGTTCACTTTTATAATTATTATTATATATGTATGTTTCTTACCTATGTGTGTGTACACACACACACACACACATATATATATATATATATATATATATATATATATATGTATGTGTGTGTGTTGCTCTAGCAATTTTATGGGATTTTGTTATTATTATTATCAACATAATTATTATTATATATACTTACTCTGTGTGTGCATATATATATATATATATATATATATATATATATATATATATATATGCGTGTGTGTTGTTCTAACAATTTTATGTGATTTGTCATTATTAATATCATATTATTATTATATATGTGTGTAAGTACCAATGCATGTACACACACATATAAATGTATATATATGTGTGTGTGCCTGTGTGTGTGCTGATACTACCCATGCGCGCATTAACACAAAAGGATTGAACAAGAGAAGCTTCCGGTAGAAGATGTCATGTGTCACAGCGGTTGACAGAAACTCCGATGTTGACGGAAGTGTTGTTAGCTTAAACATGTGCCGAGTTGGCAGGCAAGAACAAAAAAAAATGGCGGCTCGTGTTATGCCAACGGAAATCAGTAATGACGTAATGCTCCTTCATAATGGCCGTCCAGAAGTTGAGAACTGTCATGAGGCTTTATTGAGTACGAAACTCAGAAGGCATCATGATTCAAGTTCCCACCACTAACACCACCACCATCACCACCACTCTTTTCAGACTCCGTTTCATCATCCACCTCTTCTTTTTGTGATTACACATTTGTTCTTCCATAGTTCTTCCTCATTTTCAGCTGCTATTAAAATTCCTGTATCTATCTCCATTTGTTCATTATCTATCTATCTATCTATCTATCTATCTATCTATCTATCTATCTATCTATCCCAATCTTTTCATACCTATATTTTGATCTACCTATATAATTCATGTCATATCTATCTATCTATATATATATATATATATATATATATATATATATATAGAGAGAGAGAGAGAGAGAGAGAGAGAGAGAGAGATAATTTTGTCATATCTATATTTTGATATATCTATACAATTCCTGTCACATCTATCTATCTATCTATCTATCTATCTATCTATGTTCACATATATTTCAATTTGTTTTTATCTATGTATCTACCCATCTCATTTTAGCTATATCTATGTAACTCTCTCAGTTCATAACTATTTAACCTATTCATATCTATCTATCTATCTATCTATCTATCTATCTATCTATCTGTTTTATTCTGTTCAGTACCTATCTATCTATCTATCTATCTATCTATCTATCTATCTTATTCTGTTCAGTATCTATCTATCTATCTATCTATCTATCTAACTCAGCCTATATCTATCTATCAAAGTCTGTTAATATCTATCTATCTATCTATCTATCTATCTATCTATCTATCTATCTATCTATCAGCTTTTTCAGGTCTACGTATCTCCTTATCTCTCTATTCATAACTGTCTTGATGAATTGATATCCATTTACGTACTCTGCTATCTATCTTTGCTCATTCATATCTATCTATCTATCTATCTATCTATCTATCTATCTATCTATCTATCTATCTATCTATCTATGTCTGTTAGTATCTATCTATCTTTTTTATCTTTTTATCTATCTACTTTTTCAGGTCTACGTATCTCCCTATCTCTCTATCTTTAGACTATTCATAACTATCTCAGTGAATTCATATCCATTTACGTCCTTCACTCTCTATCTCTACTTATTCATATCTATCTATCTATCTATCTATCTATCTATCTATCTATCTATCTATCTATCTATGGCTGTATTTATCTATCTATCTATCTATCTATCTATCTATCTATCTATCTATCTATCTATGACTGTCCTTTATCTATCTATCTATCTATCTATCTATCTTCCCTAGTCCCTCCAGTTCAAATCTTCACGGCTAGGACCCGCCATGCCACATACATAATAGAAAACCACCCATATTCCCTCCCTATTCCATCGGCGAGAAGTAAGCTCCACTCTAACAGCCTCTTCCTGCGGGCCACTACTCTGTTCAAGTCTTGGGTTAAATGTTACCTTCCCCTCCTATTCGTAGACACGGCCTCCTAACGTAAACCTATGAATTTAGCCGATCACAGTTTATTCTTTCTGTCTTTAATCATTATATATTAAGGACTGTCCCGTAAATTTTGTCTTATGAAGGTTTAACAGCCTAGTTTAGAAATGAACTGCTACACTAATGATTTAAGTGGTCATGGCTTATATAACACCAACGATACTTAACGGACGATCTGGTAACAAAACAATGGTGTTCAGCCACAAAACCTCCAAACAACTGTCTTCAGGTTTTATTGACATGAACTTTAAAAGCTCCGGAATAATACGGAAGCTTAATGACAGGGAACCATGAAGCTATCTGAAAAGACACGGATCAAATTTAGAGATTTCCCTCTTCAATACTGGTTGCCACTCAAGGTACGGGTGTTCAGTCGACCCTGTTATTTGACTGATAGATTGCGGAAGATGGATTCATGCTTTTACAAGGGCATTAGTTTGTCGGCTTCAGTCATTTTCCTACCGCCGGAACGAAAACTTTCCTATGCCTTTTCTGTAAATATTTTCATAGCAATTCTGATGAATATATATATATATATATATATATATATATATATATATATTATTATTATTTTTTTTTTTTTTTTTTTTCTTGATTTCTAGCGTTTACATTTCTTTCCGGATCCCGCCCAGGACCTAAGGTTAGAAATGGCATCATGACACTTTCCACTGACAAAAAAAAAAAAATTACATAGATAAAGCCCTTCGTAAAGTGTGGGCTGTACTTGTCAGAACAATTTTTTGTATCTCCTTGAGGCATGAACTTCCAGGAATCCCTTCAATTAATCTACTACAATCTTTTCCAACCAGTCCTAGGGCTCCAACTACAACAGGGATTGTTGATGTTTCCATATGCCACATTTTCGAGATTTCTAATTCAAGGTCCTTGTATTTTGACAACTTTTTGAATATCTTCAAAGATACATTGCAGTCAGCAGGGACTGCCATATCAATAAGGAGGCACCGTTTTTGTTTGTGGTCTTTAATAACAATTTATTATTATTATTATTATTATAGCTGGCCACTCGTATTCGAGAATACCTGTCTATTAGGGCGGTTAGCCAATCCCTGTTGAAGATGCTTGCTCAGGTGCATTTGTGTTTATTCAACACCCACAGAGCCCACCTGTGGTTTATACTGCAATTATGCTGAGCAGACCTTAGTTACAGTTTCTGGGAAAGAGCGTGTTATCTAGCGTGATCAACAATTTGAACAAGGCCAGAACGCTCAAGCCCTCGGCCATGATGTACTAGCACAGCTATCGACGGCCACAAGGTTTCTGCTTAGCCAATTTCACTCACAAGGCTTGCGTCAAATCGTAGTATGTTTTTCAGGCACTTTACGCATGCACCCGTCCAGATAATATTTGGTGACAAATCGCCCATGGTGAGATTCGAACCCGGATCTCAAGGTCAGAATGTAAACGTTCTAACCACTCGGCATTATATATATATATATATATATATATATATATATAAAGAAAGAAAGAAAAGAACAGTAAGATATATAATCCGGTGTTCTTATAGATATTTTATTTTTACAAAATAGTGCTCAATGTAAATTTATAGAGCCTTAATATTATAAATTAATTGATTTAAAATATGTTTTTTTACTACACAGTTCTAACCATGTTTCAAAATTCGCTTGAGGATGAAATGGAACTAATGTCTTTAATTTAATTACAAAATTAAATTCTAAGCTTTCAGCTTCCATTTTGAAACATGGTTAGAACTGTGGGAAAAAACAAATTTTAAATATTTTAAATATATTATATTTATAATATATATATATATATATATATATATATATATATATACATACATATATATATATATATTAGAGTCGTTGAGATCTGTAAGTTTTTAAATTAGCTGGCTCCAAGTAGACCCATGTATTTCTTGCCACCATCGCATATACCATATTGTGCTATTATTGTCTATGTAATGATCGGTGATATGACGTATGATCCTGGTCTTAGATTTACTGTTGAGAACGACAGGATTAGCGCACTCTCAATGAATATCCCTCTCAGTTTATTCTGATTTCTTCTGAACTGACTGGCACATTTTAAGTTAAAATTGTGCTCAGATGTATTATGCTGCGGTGTTCATAGAAATATTTTTCTTTTAGGTTTCTAAATGTTTCACCGATGTACATTAACAGGCATTTTGTACAGTCTATTTTGTATATTCCTGCCTCTGTCCTATTGTTATTGCTATCCCATTTATTATGCTGAACCATCAATGCGTTTAGGTTGTTGTTATGCCACATATCTCTGCGGTGTTCATTTTTTTCTTTTAGGTTTCTAGATGTTTCACCGATGTGCATTTTGTGCAGTCTATTTTGTATATTCCTGCCTCTGTTCTATTGTCATTTCTATGCCATTTAATGATAACTATATCTCATATTTTTTTAGAGATGGTGTTGATGAAATGTATGTCAAGGTTGCAAGTTTTTTTTTGTTTTGTTTTGTTTTTTGTTGGTGGTGGCTGTTATGGAGTTGGTAGGTAAAATCATGTGTTTAATTTTGTTATAGTTGTTAAGATTTTTATTATTTTTGCATTTTTGCATTTTTCTTCTGTGCATTTTATAGGCTTTGCATTTGGCATTGTGCAGGAAATAATTCGAGTTTTGGAGGAATTTGGATGTGTTTTCAATATATTTCTCTTCTTTGGGCCGGAAGTGGCTGCTAAAGATTCTAAGAGATCTTAGAGAAACCCAAATGATTATTATTATTTGTAAATTTTTGTATTTTTATTCAATAGATTTTGTAGGCGTTGCCTTTGTATATATGTATATATGTGTACAATTATACATAAAAAACAAAGGCTTTATATTGTGTACATGCGTATATATCTGTATATATGTATGCACATGAGGAGACATGTATGTGTATATGTATGTACAAATATATATAATCAAAGGCTCTAATATATGTGTGTCCCTGGGTGGGTGTGAATGTGTGTGCGCGTATATGTATGTATGTATGTATATGATAAAAAACACACTAGTTTAGGTGAAATGATTTCAAATCCAACAACACTAAACTGTTCTAATATAGACATGGACAAAGCAAAAAAACTGTCGAACACTCTCTTGAGTCCGGACATTGGAATGTGGTAAGTAATGTAATTTACTTGCATTTATAGTTCCCGCTTAACCTTAGAAATCTCAAGGCGATTTCCTTACATGCAGTTTTGTGTTTCTTTCATTCTAACCCGAGGAAACCAAAGAGGTCAACTGAGGGACAGAACTGGAGCTAAATCTATATTATATATCTAATCATATATGCATGTGCCCTTTGCACACACACACACACACACACACACACACACACATATATATATATATATATATATATATATATATATAATATATATATATATATGTGTGTGTGTGAAGAAATATAGTCTTAAGGTGTGCTATATTTATGGGATAAAGTGCTCAATATCAGAGATAGAGCATGTGTAAATATAAAAATGAACATAGAGGTCAACACTTAGAGGATGAAATGGAACTAATGTCTTTAATTTAATTACAAAATTAAATTCTAAGCTTTCAGCTTCCATTTTTGAAACATAGTTAGAATTGTGTAATGAAAAAACATATTTTAAATCAATTAATTTATTATATATATATATATATATATATATATATATATATATATTAGAGTCGTTGAGGTCTGTAAGTTTTTAAATTAGCCGACTCCAAGTAGACCCATGTAGTTTCATGCTAGATGCAACCGTCAGGCCTGACGATTGTATCTAGCATGAAACAGACTGTCGCCTCTAAGTGTTGACTTCTATGTTCACTTTAAATATATATATATATATATATATATATATATATATATATATATATATATATATATATATTCAATGGAACACTGTTGAAAGATAGGCTGATTCTATAAACAGTCACCTACGCTAATGCAAAGCTCTCCAGTAAAATGAATTTGAGCACACTGACTGGCGTTTGTCTACATTCGTAAAAACAATACTTTAGAAGTAGCTGTTTCTTTCTGCCGATTGATGATAGCTTAGTGGTAGAAACTCTGACTGAAACCAAATCGGACAGCTTGAAGCATTCGGATGTCTAGTTGCACTGAGGAGCTGTTATACAGTGAAACAGTACTGTCTGTGAATAACATATATATAATTAAAAGTTTTCTCTAGTTTCGATGGATGGATTTAATATCCAACAACACCAAACACCTCTGATATAGATAAAACATACAAATAATCAAACAGGTGGGTAGACATTCGCTTGAGCCTGGACATTGAAGGTGATAAGGTATCTAATGTAATTTGATTTATGCTTACTACTTATCCTCAAAGATCTCCAGGCATTTTTCCTCATTTACAGTTTTGTCATTCTTCCATTCAAACCCGAGGAAGCCAAAAGGAGCTGATGCTCACGGCGAAATGCGTCGTTTATAGATTTTCCTCTCCGTCTCAATATCTTCACTTTTGTTTCCGATACTATTATACATCCTGCAAGCGCACAGGCATTTTAAGTTTCGAATTAATTATCCACCTGAAAATTGTTTTAATGAAACAAAAAACATATCGGAACTTTTTATCATAAAACAAAAATATGACATGAAAGAAACAGGAAAGAAACTTATTTTATTTTATTGTTTAGAAACGAACTAATTATTGTTATTGATATAATGGAATATGCATACACCTGTGTTCCCCCTCACTGGAATATGATTGGCTGGTGTCCGTCATAAATACAGACGGACGTGTAGGTACGACAGAGTCTTAGTCTATGACGACGCTCATTGGACCACACCATTGGCTATCCTATTGGTCTACACCTATTACCTGCGACTACGACGAGTACCAGTCGATTACTGCTACCGTGTACTACTTGATTACTGTAGCCAAACCCACTTAGCTACTTCAATCAAATATATCCCTTTCCGGGACATATTAATAATAACAATAATGATAATAATAATAATAATAAAATTTGATATAATGGAATATGCATACACCTGTGTTCCCCCTCACTGGATTATGATTGGCTGGTGTCCGTCTTAAATACAGACGGACGTGTAGGTACGACAGAGTTTAAGTCTATGACGACGCCCATTGGACTACGCCATTGGCTATTCTATTGGTCTAAACTTATTATCTGCGACTACGACGAGTACCTGTCGATTACTGCTACCGTGTACTACTTGGTTATAGTAGCCAAGACCATTTAGCTACTTCGATCAAATATATCTCTTTCCGGGACATATCAGTTGTGCTGACTTATTTTGTCATAGATATACTCTTTATTATTAGAGAAGTGCACAGAAAAAAAAAACAGTCTCTTAAAAATGCGCGGTTTAACAAACTGGTTTGAGTTTAGTACATTACGTTAACTAAAAATATTGGTTTAAATTTATTGAATTTAATTATATGACATTAACTTAATGTAACAACGTTCTTAATAAATGGTTCCTATTATATGTTTTAATGGTAAACTAAAAATGTTAATGGTAAACCAAACTATAAAATTGAATGTTAAACCAAAGTAAAAATTTTAATGGTAAATCAAACTAAAATTTTTAATGGTAAACCAAACAAAAACAAAAATAATTAATGGTAAACCAAAGAAAAAAAATTAATGGTAAAACAAAAGAAATTAATGGTAAACCAAAGAAAAAAAATTAATGGTAAACCAAACAAAAAAGAAATTAATGGTAAACCAAAAAAAAAAAATTAATGGTAAATCAAACTAAAAATTTTAATGGTAAACGAAACAAAAAAATTTAATGGTAAAACAAAAAAAAATTCAACATTCTTTTTTTAAATAACTTTTGGAAAGAAAAACACAAATTACACATGAAAAAATAAAATTGTGTTAATGAGAAAAATAAAGTTTAATCATTTCACCCGTGGTCACTAAGATACAAGGGGCTACAGGGATTGAAAGAGAATTAAAAACTTTAGAAGGAACCGGAAACCCAATCCTAAACAGAGAACAAGGGATAAACCTATACTCCTGTTCAAAAGACCGGGATGAAGTGTAAACAGGTAAATTAGCTTCATGTAACTGTTATGGTGTTGATTTGGAGATAGTAAAGACAAACGCCAAATACCACGTAACAATAAAAAGGGGTTTATTCGGTTGGTAAGTAGGTACAGAAATCGCCTGAGTAGTCTATAACTAGCTCAGCCAAGAACTTCTCCGACTCTGTCTGTCTTTTGACATGCCACTATTTAACGTCTTTGTTTGTAGACAAGTTCATCTTCAAGAGGGGTGGTAGGTTTCACAATAACAATAATGACATTTTGAAATAAAACAGTGTAAAATAGAATGGAGAAAATAGTCTTCGGAAGAAAACGCTTAGTTAAAAATTAAATATTAAAAAAATTATTAAAGTGAATTTTCTTGTGAGAGACTTTGTAACATTTGTAAGACGAATAAAGAAGTGAACTGATATTTTATCTCTTCTATTCTATCAAGTAAAATTAAAACGTTACATTATGTTATAAAAAGTACGATAAAAACTGAACGAAGTTTTGCTTGTTAGAACAAATGCAGATGTTGCAAATAAATAAAGTTAATCATTTGTGTATTTGCTTTTATGAATAAATGTTTCATAGCGAGGAATATTAAATTAACTTCAAATTCAAAAATGTTAAATCAACTTATAATACGAGACCAAGATTCACAAATGGCATCTTACGTTAAGAAATTTTCAACTTTCTACCATCTGTAAAATAACCACAGCGGCAACGTTAGTACTAATTTCAATTACTTTATTCTTGTACCAACGAGATGCAAATACAAAAATACACTTTGCTACTCACCACTCATCTGTTTATATAACACTGGAGGAGGTAACTTATGTCTGCCTGTGGAAGTTCCCCATTATCTAATGAGAACTTTCATTTTACTCTACATTATCATCATCACTTTTGTTTTGGATGCTATTATACAGCCTACACACACCTTCAGTGATGTGAGTGGTTTTATCGCCTTGTTTGGGGTTAATTCTTTAAGAAAATAATATAAGATGTTGATTAAATTCGGCAGAACGGTAAAATTTGTAGCAATTAGAAAAAAAATTCATAAATTTAACATGAAAATAGACAAAAATATAATTTTTTCTTACTTGTTCCTTATTCAATTCTTTCGCGACTGGAGTCGAATTTTTTTTTATAATTGTTGTTATTCGAATTCATTTATAAGCTTTACCAAGTACGTTAATATCTGCATTGTTCATTTTGTTCTTCGTCTTATAATTATTCTTATTGTTCATAAAATCGCATCTTTACTAAAAACATGAGTTTTAATAGTCTATTGTTTTCTCTGTTACAAAACAAAAAGCAATCTTCTTCCGTACGTGTATTTACGTGGGTGACAATATAATCTCTCCACGCCCATTCTGACATCAGTTTATCGAAAGGCAGGGCTATGCTGTATCATTCTTTTATGTACCGTGTCACGTCAAGATGTGAACGATCATGGCTCTCCACAACTTATTAACCTTTGTAACTGTTAGTAGTGTTTATTTACTCTCCTTTCCATTGCCTGCTAGCTATCCATAGCCATAAACGTACGTAGAACATTTGCTGGTTCTCTCTCTTCTTCAACTAAAAGCAGAAGCCATAGGAGAGGTACGTGTTGTGTTTTTTATTTTTTATTTTTTTTT
Organism: Acanthosepion pharaonis; assembly: GCA_903632075.3. Lineage (NCBI taxonomy): Eukaryota > Metazoa > Mollusca > Cephalopoda > Sepiida > Sepiidae > Acanthosepion > Acanthosepion pharaonis. The sequence continues at coordinate 500,620 of CAHIKZ030000424.1, read as the reverse complement.
TTACAATCAATTCACCTCAAACAGGGTGACAATGCCAGTTACACGCAAGAGCTTCCCGGGAGTGAAAGAGAATGAGAAAACTTTAGAAGGAACCAGAAACCAAACCTTAAACAGGAAACAAGGGGTAAATCTCTTCTCCTGTTCAGAAAACTAGAGAGAAGTGTGAACCGAACATTAAACAAACCTATCTAATCCTATTCAAAATCAAACAAATAAATGAAAATAAATAAAATTTCAAACTTTAAGCAGAGACGTTAGAAGTATAGAGTTGAAGTAGACTTTAGAATAGAAGGAACCAGAAACTCAATCCTAAACAGGAAATAAGGGATAAACCTCTATTCCTGTTCAGAAGACCAGGGAGGAGTATGAACCGGGCATTAGACAAAGCTATTTAATCATATTCAAAATAAAAAATAAATGAAAAATAAATAATAAATAAAATTACAAACTTTAAGCGGAGACGTTAGACGTATAAAGTTCAAGTAAACTTTAGAAGGAACAAGAAACTCAATCCTAAAGGCGAAACCAGGGATGCAACTCTACCCCTGTTCAAAACACCGGAGAGGAGTGTGAACCGAACGAAAGGCGAACATATCTACTTCTATTGAGGAAAAATAAATAAATATTTAGTAAATATAATATTTCTGATATTGACATCAGAAGTAAATGCCTCTGGCCGCAATGGATATTCTTATTTACGATGTCACAATACGTAGTCTCAGGTCTTCAATTGGATGATAAGCTAACAAGCGGGATTGGATGTTTCTTACATTTCTTTTAAACTTGTCACCCCAAGCAAGACAATAAAGCAACTAAGACGCAGGGCTTTATTGAGTGAAAAGAATATAAGAAAAAGTGTTGTGGTAGGATCCACCTAATTTGCATAGTGGAGTACCGACCATATAAATATGGTTGGTACCGGGAAGAGTAGGGGAGGAATCAAGAGATTCAACCCGAGACTCTGCCCGACTGCGACTCAGTCAATACATTCTCCAGGAACGGTCTTCCCAGGAATATACAAAAGACTATATGTAAATATTGTGTACAATTTCTTGTTTCAATACATTTTGTTCTAAGTACATTTTGTGTTGTATTATTATTCCATGCATTAGTCAAGTTTCAACAAAAAGAAAAACTATTAAGAAACGATAATAATAATAATAATAATAAAACTGGTATTGAGAAGACAGAAGATGACGCTTGACATTGCATTTAATTTTTTAAGATCAAACTTGGAAGAGATTTCCACGAGACAAACGCGTGAGAAAAGAAGTTGTTACTATAGAACAAGATTTAACGAAACACAGAAGATGGCGATTGAAAGTGTATTTGATTTTTTAAGATTTTAGAAGTCGGAAGAAATTTCCATAGGCGCGAAGTGCAAAGAAATATAAACTTAGAATATACTTATAGTTACCTTTAGCCATTTCAACTATAAAATGATGAGACCTTGCCGCCAATCGAGTACAATTTATAAAGTATAGTTAGCGTAACAGGGCTGTAGGCTTCCCATAAATTTTGGTAACTGTCGTATTTTTCCAGGGTTATATTTTAACAAAATACAATAAAGAATTAAATACAAGAAAGGAAAAAACTATCAAAGCAAGGAAGAATATAACTTTCATAAATCCCCGATGAAAAAATTCTTCTTTAAAGGTGTAAGATGATATGATATTTTCGTTATGATGGTAATTATCGCCTGGGTAAGTTTTCATTTTAATTTTCTATTGCGGTGTCCAATAAAATTATATATATATATATATATATATATATATATATATATATATATATATATATATAATGAAATATAAATACAAACAAATAGAAAAGACCAACGCTAAAACTTACACGCCAATTCTGACCTTGTATCGTACTGAATGGTTGTGTCATTGAATTGTTGTTTTACAGACTGTGATTCGCCAGGTTAAAGTCACAAAAGACCAGCGCCTTCCTTTCCTGGATATGACGATAAACTACATCCAGCAGCAAGGCGTCTGATCAGGAAGTCTTGAGGAGCGTGGAACGACCTCTTAATTGCTTTTATTCTCATGCCCACCCTTACCCGGGGTGGTAGCGCCTGTTAGGGTCCAAGTTATCGGCAAATAGTGAACGCCCAAACATCATGAAAGTATTAAAATACATTAATATATAAAAAAAATTCCAACAATATATTTTTAAAGCAGAATTTCCTACAATAAAGTTTATAGAAAAATGGCCCAGAATACATTTTATCTGTAATTGAAGCCACAAAACTGTGTTCAAAATATTTAGATTATGGCAATGTATAACCCATGGAGGTGTTGATATGTCGCTATACAAAATCAGCCAACCTACTAACACAAAAGAACTTTTTCATGACATACATATAATATCCTACAATTTCTTAAAGAAATCAAACTGTATTCCAAAATATAATTTCAACAAAACTACAATATAAAACATACATACCACCGCATCTAGCAATCATATCCACAGAAATATGTATATGCACAAAAGCTGGTATCATTTACCATGTATTCAAGTGTGAAAGCAGAATAACATATTTTTTTTTACTTCAAACTGCATTTTGAATTTCGGCATTAAATGACCCATAAGGTGTTGATATGCCGTTAAACAAACAAATCAATCAACCACCGGCTTCCGTATGCACTAATTCTGACCTTGTATCGTATTTTCTTTAGTATTTTTGTTAAAGTATCAATGAAACAAATAAAAACATAGTTTGTTTGTTCAAATATTTATGACCAGTAGTTTCTATAAGAAACAGATTCTATGTTTGTTAAAATACTTAAGAAACATAGAATTTCTTTCTTATTGCTTGAGATTACAGAGACCATTAAAGATTTTTAATCTGGGTGGGATCGAGATTTATTTACACGTTTGGCATCTCTTCTAGATTGCAATGAGGGTTTGCCTACTCGATCTCATTTATCGATTCTGATTGATCTTTCTCAGGATAGAAAATACTTTTTTTTATCAAAGAATTTAATTCTATTACAAGATATTTTTCTAGAAATTTCGCATTCAAAACCCCAAGTCAAAACAAAATGTTTTATGTTGATTGCAATAAAATCTGCTTCTTTTAACTTAATGTTCCCACTTTTGACTGGAAGCCTAAAGATTAGTCGCAAATGATCTGTTTAAATACTTATGACAAGTATTCCACACACACACACACACACACACACACACACACACATATATATATATATATTATGAAATGGACAAAGTCTGACAATTATTTAAAGACATTTTTATGTTTATAATATCTATAAAAAAAAAGAATGTAAAAACATAAAAATGTCTTAAAAAGTAATTGTCGGACTTTGTCCATTTCATAATGTATGACGTCATTTATTTACATTTGGATACGCATCTAGCAGATATGAATGTACGTGAGAAAATCATGGAACATAAAACAAATAAAACCACAATTTGTTTGTTCAAATGTTTATGAGCAGTACTTTCTATAAGAAAGGGATTCTATGTTTGTTAAAATAGTTAACAAACATAGAATCTGTTTGTTATTGCCTGATATTGCAGAAGCCATTAAAGATTTCTGAGCTGGGTAGGATCAAGATCTATTTACACGTTTGGCAATGGAAATTCGCCTTTATAGATTTTAATCGATCCTTCTCAGCATATAAAAATACTTTTCTATCTAACATTTTAATTCTAGTAAATTATATTTTTCTAGAAATTTCACACTCAGAACCACAAATCCTAAAAAGTGTCTGCCTTATTTTGATTACAATAAAATTTGCTTTTTATTTTCTTAAGGCCTCTGGTTTTAACTCTGGAAACAGTTTCGAATCAATATTTATATTGTTAAAATATTTATAGTATATATATATATATATATATATATATATATTATATTATGAAATGGACGAAGTCCGACATTTTTATGTTTATACGTTCTTTTTTATAGATACAAATATTTAATGCTGTTTATTATAAACAGAGCATTTACTTAAATATTTGTATCGATAAAAGAACGAAAACATATATATATATATATATATATATATATATATATATATATATATATATATATATATATATATATAGGCTGCAGTGGATAAATTGACGTCTAAAGTACGTAAAATGAAAATAACACTGAAATCTCATTTTAACATACATTTATCAAAATTACACAAAAATATCGTGAAATACTGGAGTTACAAGGAGCTTTGAAGGTCTCTCACTCATCTATACCCCACACATAATAATCAAGGAAGTTGCAGTCTGTAGAGTTAGGTGGATAGATGTAAGCGGTGAAATTATCTGACAGCCATAACTGGGCTCTCCTGCTTGTGTGGCATGGTGCAGGGTCCGCTTGCCAGACTTCCTGCAGCCACCGTCTTCAGCCCAGTCAGCAATACTTCGTCAAGGCACTTGATGTAGGCCTCCTTGTTGTGTCTGAGGACCTTACCAACAAATTTGGGAATTCTTATCTAATCAGAACAATTAGAGTGAGTTTTATTATCAGCAGAACCTTCGTAATCACCATTAAACTCATCCAACTCTTTCCTAATTGTCTGAACTCTTTCCTAATTGTCTGCACTGTCCTCTGAAATGTTCGTATTGGAGCTTTCGGTGCGAATATCAATCAGTACAGCATTCCGAATTTTGGGCGTAGTGAATTGCATCATGGTAATCTTTTTCTCACAGACAGAGCCCAACTGACCCGACTATACTGTGCAGTCAACAAAATCAAAAATACAATAACGCGCATGCGCGAAGTTAAAAATTTACCCATCGCTGCCTTATATATATATATATATATATATATATATATATATATATATATATATACCCATCGTTGCCTCATATATATATATATATATATATATATAATTGACTCTCCCATCGAGATCGATCTTTGAGGTTCCGACAACCACGAACTAATTATCTGCATGTCTATGACGGACATGACTTTTGAAACCGGCTCGAGAAATGCACAAAAGACTCGTTTCTCGTTTCATGTAGTCAACTGATGCTTACTTCTCAATGCAGCTATATCAATGTTGTACTTCTTTAGCTCCAATACGACCAGAGCTGTTTTTCTTTCTGGTGCTGAGTTGTTGTCCTGGAGAGTTCATACATTCCAAGTGCCAAGATGAAGTTGATGTTGTTTCGTATTGTTTTTCGCATTAGCCGGATATGTGTGGAACTAATTAGATGTAGTTGTCAGAAAATCAGCACAATGATTTGTTTCACGCGGTGAAGGCTTGTGTCGGACCATCCACACTTTTGGGATCTGTCAATAAAAAAGTAACGGTGCAAAAAACTTGCCACGGAAACTCCGAACGACAGTCCTCATGTGTTATTATCGCGGAGTTTAACCTCGCCAGATCACAGTCAGTATCAGCCATTACACGCCTCTCGGCAGAAACATGCAATATAATGACCAGGTTAAGCTGTCATGAGCTTTCCTCCCATCTGCAGTCTTTTTATCGTGAAACCAACACTAAAAGGATTGCTAACCAAGAGACTCCTTTCACCCTCATCAAGGGCAGCTAGCCCGTGCCAGTTGTCAACCTGATACTTTACATATATATTAAGTAATTCATCGAGTCTAGAAGAAACATCTGGATGGAGCAGCTTGGGGATAGTAGACGTGGCTCGTGGAAGCACAGTCCTATGGGTAAGGGAAACTCGGTTGAGTTACACCACGAAATTTGTAAAGAGCTAATTCGTTGCATCTTTGCCGCCGAGGCCTGTTGGTACAGTTGGTATGACGCTTATCTCGCTAATCCCTGCACGCTGCTGATGAGTCGTAAATATAGAACAAAACTTTTTTTCTTTCTTAGTAAGTTTTTCGTATTCTTTCTTTTGTATAAATTTCATCATTTCTTTCTTTTTTTTATAATTTTCTTCTTTTTTTTTTTACTTTATCTAGTATAACTTTATTGTTTTTCTTTTTCCTTTCTTTCATTTGTACAAATTTTCCTTAATTTTCTTGGATTTTTTTTGTAACTTTCTTTGTTTCTTTTGCATAACGTTTTAAGAACTTTGTTTTTCTTTCTTTCTTTCATTATTTTTTTCTTTCTTTCTTTTGTATAACTTTTTCATAAATTTCTTTGTTTCTTTTTTACAACTTTCTATCTTTGTTTCATTTATATAACATTTTCGGTACATTTCTTTTGCATAACACTCGAAACATTTTCTTTTGTATAATGTTTCATTCTGACTTTCTCGGTCTTTTTCTTTCTTTATTTCTCTCTTTCATTTGAGTAACTTTCTTTCTCTCTTTTTTATAACTTTCTTTCTTTCTTTCGTTCTTTTTTTCTTCCTTTCTTTCTTATGACGTGTAGCAAAGTGAAAGCAGAATTAAAGCAGTATTATTGATAATTTCATGTTGATGTTAATAATATTCCTGATAGCGATAATGTTTACAATCTTAAAAATTTGGAAAATCCAAAAATAATTATTTTGAGCATTCTAAAATATAGTGTTGAGGGTTGGGGTCTAGACTCGGTGAATTACTTAATTATGATTATCTCAAATTCTCCTAATAATTTCTATCACATGCATATCTATATACATCGAGTATTTGTTATTTTAGTGGGTTTTTTTTTTACAGTCTGAGCTTGCAGGGGCCATTCAGGATTTTTGTAGGGTTGAAATTAACTTATTTGTTGGGCGAATCTTCAAATTTGCAATGTCACTTCATCTTTCCAACGACAATTTTAAATTCAGAACCCCCTCCCCCACCGAAAAAAATGAATTAACTGACTTGTAGTGTTGATTGCAATTTCTTCTTTCTCACTCTGTCGCCTCTTCTCTCTCTTTCTCTCTCTTTCTTTCTCTCTCTCTCTTTCTCTCGCTCTCTTTCTAAACCGGAAGTTAAAATGGGTACAACTGAAAGAAAAGAGGAAGACGAGAAAAAGTTAAAAAAAAAAAAAAAAGGACGAAAGTAATATTTCTACACGGGCGCACATACACAGACGTTCTACATTCTACACAGAGGCACATACACTCAGACGGACGCATGGGCGCACGCACACGAACGCACACATGCACTATGAAAAAAAAATTGCACCAATGAAATGTACATATACAAAAGAAAAATCTAGAAGTATAAGCAGTCAATTTCTGTTGCCCCTGACGAGTGGATGGAGTGATTTCTGAAAAGGCAATGAAAGTCTGGAGTCGGGACGATGAAAAAACATCAATCGGCTAACTGACAAACTTTTACTTGTATTAATATATATATATATATATATATATATATATATATATATATATATATATATATTAAAAACCATAAAATTAGGATTACTCCATGATATTGATGATCAGGTTAACAAGAAAATCAAATGAAATGAGTTTCATTTTGATTTTTCTTGTTAACAATGGATTTGAAATCTTAATTTTAATTTATAAGTTTAAATGATCATCATCAATTTTATGGAGTAATCCTAATTCCTCTTGTTTGTATGGGGTTGGTGCAAAATAATGACGTAAGAATGTCGTTTTTGACGTTAAAAATACGTCAAAAAACGACATTATTACGTCATTATTTTTGCACCAACCTAATGATTTATATGTTCTATTTGAAAAAACATTGAGCTCTCTCTGTGAGTCAGTTTTAATATTTTATTTTAAATTTATAATATATTTTGTAGCGTTGACCATAATCATCCTAGTTGTCTGCTTCTCTGGAGCATTGACGTCTGTGGCTGTAGAGGCCGATTGACAATCTGTATTGCAGATGTCGCATGTGTTTTCTGTCTCTGGTCTGTTGGAGCAGTCACTTTGCTTTCTGCGGGCCCGCCTTTCCGTGGCAGCTTGTGTCAGCTTCTCCATCGCTGACTTGAGGTGTTTGGTCAGGGTTCCTCTCCATTCGGATCGTATGGCTGCCAGGCTCTCCCAGGACTCTGTGTTGATGTCCACAGCTTTCATGTCGCGACTTACGACATCGCGGTACCGCAGCTGTGTCCGCCCAGCGGGTCTCCTTCCAGCGGCTAGCTCTCCATACAAAACGTCTTTGGGGCTGCAGCCGTCTGGCACGCAATGAACGTGGCCCAACCAATGGAGTCTGCGCTGCCTGAGCAGTGTGAATATGCTGGGCACACCTGCTCGAGACAAGACCTCAGTGTTGGGCAACTTAT